>RJWJ010010033.1:27754-48197 GCA_004363605.1 Indri indri | reverse complement strand
AGGCGGGCCACGACACCCAGTACGGGGACAACCCTGAAAAGAGAAGGGGAGGAAGGAGAAGGGAGGGTTGGGGTAGAGATGGGATGATTTGGCGTACAGATGGGGCGGCATGAAGGGGTGGAGAAATTCCTTGAGAAATGTAAAAGGGTCTTCAGGTGGCCAATTAAAACCAGAAAGAGATACATTTTCACACTCATCAATCCAACAAAACCTGTCAGATGAGGAGTGACACAGATGTGGATCAACCAGCCCTTCCAGGCACTGCTGAGACAGTAAATGGTCAAACTACCTTGGAAAGCAATTGGCAATATCTAGGAAAGTTAAAGATGCACCTTTGGCCCAGAAACTCCACCCCTAGGTACACTTATGCCCCAGAGAAACCCACTCATGGGCACCGGGAGACAAGTAAAGAAACGTTCATTGCTGCAAAAATGCAATAGCCACAGGCTGTGTACAGCCTGCACATTAGCTAAACAGGACAACAGATAAATAAATCGTGGTACGTATACAATAAAATACAGTCAGCCTCTGCGTCAACAGGTTCTGCATCCGTGGGTTCAACCAAACTCGGAATGAAAATAGTCAATAAAAATAATAATACAAATTAAAAAACACAATATAACAGCTATTTACATAGCATTTATATTTAATTAGGTATTATAAGTAATCTAGAGATGATTTAAACTACACAGGAAGGTGTGCATAGGATATATGCAAATACTACCCTGTTCTATATTAATAGAAGGAACTCAAGCACAGGCAGATTTTGGTATCCACGGGGGTCTTAGAACCAATTCCCCCCCATACCTGGGGATGACTGAACTATATGGCAGCAAAAGTGAATACACAAGCTACATGCATGACTCACTAATATAATGTTGACGGAAAATGGCAAGTTGCCGGAGGGTAAGTACGGTTGATATTTATGTCAACCTGAAAGGAAGAGACTGAAGAACAAAATATGACTTAAACAGTTTACTTGGGCCAAAAGTGAGGACAGCAGCCTGGAAGACACAGACCCAAGTGACCTTAGATAAGAGCTCGGTTTGACCTTTGTTACAAGCAGGTTTTTAAAGGCAAAAAGGAAGGGCAGGGAGTGGGCCCATACAAAGTTGTTTGTCAGGAATTCTCATTGGTTTACAGAAATATCATTGATAAGTAATTGGCTATACGTTCTTAGGGGTGTGGGTTATAGTGTCCCGTGCAGTGTGGCATTATTAGGCTAATTTACAGCTACTAGTGACAATAGCAAACAGTTTACAGAGATGAATACACCGCTCAAAGGCGGGAGTATGCCCTGATTGCTGGCTCATTTTAATGTCTTTAATTTAAAAGGACTCATTCCTCAGATAAAAGTTCTTTTCTTTTTTCATTTATATAGAGGTTTTAAACACAGAAAGAACTTTTAAGAATTGTTTAATGACGTACACATACGCAATAAAAGTATAAAGAAAGGCATGCAAATTTGCCTAAACTCAGGGTAGTGGTTACTTGGGGGAGGGGAAAGGTCAGGGATGTGGTAGGTACCTAACATACAGCAACTTTCTTTCTTTCTTTCTTTTTTAATACAGCAACTTTCTTATAATCTGTGTGGTGGGTATCATTTGGCCCATTTTACAGATGAGGAAACTGAGGCTGAAGGAAGGGAACTGGCTGGAATTTCAGTTCCGCTTGGTTTTGACACTGAATTCACTGGCTGAACAAATAAAAGAACCGCTTGGGCTCGCGCTCAGGCCTTTCCCCGCGCGCCTTCCGGACCACCGCAGGAAGTCTACGGGCGCACCCGGTAGCTCCTGACTTCTGTCAGCCTGGGGGAAGTCGGTTCCGGCCCTGCCCTCGTGCGTTGGGCCCCGCCCCGGACGGCTCAGCCCCGGCGGGACTCATGAATATGCAAGCACAAGGGAGATATTTAAAGGCGCCGGCGCCACGCGCAGATCCCTGCCCGGCGCCGCCCGCCCGGTTGTGTCCTACGCGAGGCCCGCCCCCTGCGCCCGTGTCCATCACTGCGTGCGGAAGCACTGCCAGCATGTCTGACAAACTGCCCTACAAAGTCGGTGAGTTCCAGGGCTTGCAGCCGGCCGGCCCTGCTCCGCACCCGCCTGAGGTGTGTTGGGGGCGGCGGCTGCAGGGCCCACCCAGGGCGCTGAGGACCCCTTGACTCGCAGGCTCGGCGCGTTCCTGGCCGCGCGAGGCCACCTGGAGGTTGGAGTTCACGCGCCGCCGAGAGTCGGTCGTCGGAGGCGGCCACGGACTGCAAGTCCCAGAGTGCCCCGCGACGCCCGGTGCCGCCGCGCGGGCTGCGGAGCCGGGAGCAGGCGGCCTGTCCGGCGGGGAACGGGCGGGGAGGGCGCACCTGGCCGCGGCCTGCCCCAGGGGCCCGGGTCCTGCCTCCCGGGCCTGGACTACACCCCGGCCAGCTGGGTAGTCCCGGACCAGGGCCCACCCGTCTCTGGGCCTCCTGCAGGGCAGGCGAGCGCCCTAAAGACCCAAAAGGCGTGTGAGGGGAGGCCTGGAAAGCGAGCCAAGGCCGGCACTAGTCCGCGCACCGGGGACTTTTGGCTAGTAGTTACTCGACAGGGATAGCCGTGCAGAGAATCTCCACGAAAATTTGGAAAAATGGTGCTGTCCTACGGATCGAACTCTGACATACTGATAGTTAACATTTATTGAGCATTTGCTGTGGGATGGGCACTGCTTTCTAGCTTTATTCTAGACTAATTCATTTTATTCTCCTGGCTCTCTGGGAGGGACTACTCTCGATTTACAGTGACAGTCCTGAGACGCAGAGGTAACTTGCCCCCAATCTTAACAGCTAGTAGGTAGTGGAGCGTCTAGACCTCTGAGCACATGCTTTTCACCATGTATACAAGCGAATAAACTTGGAACAACCCTAATGAATTTTTAGCAAAAACCAGTTCAGTCTGGCTAGCAGCTTTTAAAGTAACTTCAAGACTCCACTAAACCTGGGGAAAGGCACCAGCATTTATGGAGCACTTGCTGTGTATCTGGAGATTTGCATGTGTTTACAGGATAATCTTTATGGAGATGGATGTTAGCCCATTATACCAAGGAAGAAGCTGAGACCCTGCGAGGAGGTGACTTGCAAAGATTTTGTTGAAATAGCTCAAGTAGCCACCAGAGTAGACTGTTGTCCCCATTGTGTGGATGATGAAACTGAAGCCCAGAAAGGTTAAGTCAAGGTCACATCTGTAGTGGAGGTGGAATGGGGGCTTGTCATTCTGTGGAGGGGTTGGTGGGTCAGGGTTGGGGGCATTGGGTTGTGTGGGTGGAGATAAGGCTGGATTTGGAAGTAGGGGAGCATGGCTGGGTGGGGATGGAGGAAGGAAGCTGTGCCACACCTTGCCCATGTGGCATCTTCTTTAATCCTCAGAGCATATATCAAACTTAAGGATGATTACCCTCACTTTACAGATGAAGAAGCAGGGTTAGAGAAGGTCTTGCTCTTCCTCTTGGCTTGTCCTGGGACATGTGTACCTATGACTTCTGCAAGTCCTCAGCTCTGGCTCTCCTGGGCACCAACAGCTCCGGAGTTTGGAGCACTAGCCCTTCCTGCGCCCTTGGAGTTGAGGGTCCCCTGGAAAACCACTGGGCTGGCACAGCTGCCATGAGGGCACCAAAGGAGTTATTTTTAGCTGGAGGGACATGCGATGGTGGAGGAGAGGGTAGAGCTTAGCAGGACAGGACAAAACCTATTGTCTCATACAGCCTTTAGCCCCACTTGGCCACCAGTTCCACCTCTGCCATTGACTGGCTATGGAACCTGGGGCAAACTCCTCTCTGGGTCCTTTCCTCATTGGTAAATGCTGGGAGTTGGACTAGGTTCAGATTTGTGTCATTTTTTTTTTTTTTTGCCACATCTGTCGCATGCCAGCCCCCCTCTCATTCAGTTCTGACAGCAGATGTGGTCAGTAGATATTTGCTGACCCCTTCTCTGTGCCAGGCTCCGTTGGACACTGAGAAACAAAGGTGACCCAAGGATGGGATGGGACAGACATGAATACAGACAATGTAGTATTGTCTCTGTTTTACGGGAGCAGATCTGCCACTTCTCTTATCTCCAAGGTTACCACCCCAGTTCTGGTCTTATACAGGTCTGTCTCCCTGGGTCTCTTGCTCCACAGATTCAGGCAGGAGCCAACAGGGTCTTTTCAAAAGACAAATCTGGTCTTCGAATGATACCCCCTTAAAACTCTGTAGGCTTCCCACTGCACTGGGAGTGAAATCCTGACTCGTCTTACTCCCTCTATTTGAGTCACCCTGGCCCACTCTCTTCTTTTAGTGGGAACTCTGTTTCCAGGGTTTTTTTGAGCACCTACTGTGTGCCAGGTACTGTACTGGGTATTTGGGAGGAGCTGTCCAGACTGAGAGCTGCTTGGGTTAAAGCTCTGAGGTGAGAATGAGTTAGCTTGTCTGAAGACAGGTCTTCACCTGGCTGAGTGGCCAGGTGAGGAGTGGGATTTTATTCATGGGTTAGGGGAAGCCACTGGAAGTTTGTTTTGTTTGTTTACTTTAGTAGAAGAGTAGAGGTCATGTAACTTAAGTTTTTTAAAGCTTGCCCCTTCTGGCTGCTGTGGGGAGAATGGTATGTGTGAGCAGGGGGACCAGTGAAGAGACTGCATTAGTGACCAACTGAGAAGGGGCGGTTTATATGAGGGTGGTGAGATGCAGTTGGATTGCACGTATGTTTGGGATGTTGAGCCAAAAACGTGCTGATGGAAGAGAAGTGGGGAAAAGAGGAATCAAGAAGTCATACAAGTTTTTGGCCAGAGTAGCTGGTTGGATGGTGGTTTCATTTCCTAAAATGGAAAGATTGGGAGAGTAAGGTAGGGGTGGGGCCAGGAGTCATGGGGGCTCGAACTCGATACATAATAGATTAATAGATTCATTGGACAGCCAAGTGGAGGTGCTGAGTAGGCAGTTGGATTATGTGAGTCTCAAGTTCAGGGGGAAAGTTTAGGCTGGAGTTAAATACGTGGGAGTCGTTGCTGTAGAGAAGGTATTTAAAGCCATAAGACCAGATGAGCTCATCTGGTAAGAGTTAGAGAAGAGCCCCGAGGGCTCCCAGACATTAGAGTCAATTAGATGAAGAGGAACCAGGAAGGTAGGTGGAAAAGTGGGAGGACAGAGCCATAGAAGCCAAGTAAAGAAAGGGTTTCAGGAAGGAGAAGTAATTAGTGGGGTCCATGCTGCTGGGAGAAACATGAACATAGGTTATTGACCATCAGAGGTGGGGATCAGGCTGGTCTTCCGACATCTTGAGAAGAGCAGTTTTAGTGGAACAATGAAATCCTTGATGTGAGAGGATATGGAATTGGTCCCCACGGAGCAGGGACAGCTCATCTATTTTAACAGAATGCCTGGTCTATAGCTACAGGTGAGGAGGACTAGTGGATTCCACAGAGGGAAAGTGGCATGGTTCTGAATTCTTCTTAATGAATTGTGAAGTGAGGTTGTCAGTTGATGGGGAAAGGTGTTAGAGGTTTGGGGAGAGTAGAAAAGGAGAGTAAATATGCTAGGAAACGTAATAGGATTGCTGTAATGTGCTGTGTGTTCCTTTAGACTTATGGTCTTAATAAATGTGACCTCTTGGTGGGGTTGTGATTCTCCTCTTGCTGGGTTCAATGGCATAGGTACAGTGGAGGTTTGGGTTTAACTGGGGTGGAGTTTTGCCCAAGTGAGTTCTCAAAGGAACTTTCGAGGGCAGAAGCAACAGTGGAAATTGGGTTAATGGGTTAGAGGTTCTGACCTGATCACAGCCATGTTGGAGTTGGGGCTCTGGAGAGAGAGAATTGGAAAGATGGGACATGGCCAGAGTGTGCTTGGAATCCAGATTTCCAAGGGAGAGTTATCATTGGTGATGGCCTGCCAGGGTAGGAAGGCTGGGGTGGAGGGTGGTGCTATGAGGAAGGGGTTGTGTTGAGGTGCATTGGGAGTGGTCCCTCCCACGGGGGAGGAGTATTTCATCTCTGAAAATTGTTTAGATGCACTGTAGGAAGCAGACTGACTTAGTTTTATTACTTATTATTTAATTCTTAAGTTACTAAATTTTCTACAGGGTCTTTTCCCTCTTTCCCTCCCACCTTCTACTTCCTTGGGTGATTAGCAGGATCTAAACTTCCCTAAAGATAAAAATCACCATGAGTCCCAGGCCCCATCTTAGACCTGTTGAATCTAATTTTCCAGAGGAGCTTACAAGCATGCCAGATGAATTTCCCTTATCATCTGGGACATTTTCAAGCATTGACCCAGGGACTGACAAGAATGGGCCAGTGTGGTGGGGGAAGGAGGAGGGTGAGATGATTAGAGGGAAGAGTATTGAGATAGTGAAGTAGCTTATCATAATATCCTTCTTTTCTGCCTGAGAATTTGGACAATTTTGAGACATTTTGAGTGGTAGATAGAGCCCAAAATATACCTTTTATTACTAATAACATTAAAGCCAGAGGATATAGATTAATGTGAGAGTCAAATGATCCTGCTAACTGAATCCGCAAATTCAGCAGTTACTCACCAGTCACAGGTAAGGCGAGCCTAGGTAGGTCTCTTTATATGGAAGAGCAGAGAACACCCACTTCCTGCAGGTTGGCAAGTAGGCCTCGCTTGCAAACACAACGGAGAACTGAACTGAGTGTGCTCAGTTTATTCCTCTCAGACTTACTAAGCAGACTAGCCCACGCCACCTCTGCTGGGGTGGAGCGAGGCCAAGAGTATCAGGTATACTGATAAGTTCCCAACACGTAGAAAGAAGCATTTGCAAATCTTCAGGGAGATCAAGGAACTGTGTTAAGTCCAAGGTGTTAGATAATATTTAAGACTGTTGAATCTTCAAGGTTGATGACTTGGAGAGCTAAAATCTTCAGGGAATGAGGAGTGATGTGGAGGTTGGTAGGCAGCAGCAGAAAGGAAGGGTAGTGGGAGGTATACAGTCTGTTAGTTAATTTTCAAAGGGACACATTTCTGTGTTGTAACTTTCATGTCCCTTTGTGATTGTTTGATTAAATGTGTTCTCCCACAAGGCAGTAAGCTGCAGTTTGGCAGGGACCAGGGAGCTTGACTACCCAGGCTCCATAAACACTTGTTGAACGAGCGAGGGAATGCAGTGACAGATCGGTAAGCCGTAGTGTTTGGAGTCCACACATGGATTGGGGTCCATACACGGTGACCGTTTCTCGGTTGGTGGGATGAGGCGGCTGACACATGGAACTCCTCCCCCGGTTTTCCCCGCTAGCCGACATTGGCCTGGCGGACTGGGGACGCAAGGCCCTGAACATCGCGGAGAACGAGATGCCGGGCCTGATGCGCATGCGGGAGATGTACTCGGCCTCCAAGCCGCTGAAGGGCTCCCGCATCGCCGGCTGCCTGCACATGACTGTGGAGACCGCCGTCCTCATTGAGACCCTCGTCGCTCTGGGTGCTGAGGTGAGGCCCACCGCTGTGTGACCCGAGCCGGTTCCCTGCCCTCTCTGGGTTCAGCCAGGGAAGAAGACGATTGGGGGCGGTGGGGAGAAATTCAGGTGTGGAGACGACCTCAGGCCCAGCAGGGCTCCTCCCTGTCCCTTGGGCTTCCTCTGCATTTCTCAGTGCTGCTGCCCTTCATGGTGAATGTTCTTACGCACATTTTCTCCCCGACTGGGAAGATACCTTCTGACGTCTCCTAACACGTCCTCTGACTGAGCTCCAGCAGGAAAAACTCAACCCCGTTGTCGCAGTTACGATTGGAGACTCATTGGTGCTGTAGGGTCTTGCGCCTTTTCTGGACCAAACATGGCGGCTAGGAGGATTGCGTGCTCTGATTGGTCTAGCTTGGGTCATGTGTGTCAATGATTGACAGCTCTTCCAAGATCTCGGGGAATCAAGGAGCGAGGTGGTTTCCTAAAGCGTGGCAGGGCAGGGCACGGCACGGCACGGCAGCCCAAACTACACTACTCCAGAGCTCAGTCCTTGCACATTTTTCTTTAAAACATTCACTCTCTTGATGGTCTGATTTTATGACCTTAAATACTGCCTATATGGTGATGACTCCAGAATTTATGTACTAGCCTGGACTTCTCCCTTGAACTCTAGACTTGCATATGCAGGTGCTGATGTGTCATCTCCACTTGGAGGTCTAGTACACATCTCAAGCCGAACACTTCCAAACTCGTCACTTTCTGCCCCCTCCTCTTCCCGAATCTTCCGCATATGAGTAAATGGAAACTCCAGTCTTCTAGGTTCTCTCAGTTCAAGAACATGGGAGTCATCCTTGATCTCTTTCTCTCTCACCCCAACAACTAATCCCTCAGCACATCCGGGTAGCTCAACCTTCAGAATATATCCAACTTCGCATCACTTCTGCTGCTACCATTATAGTGCTATTTCTTATCTGGATTCTTCCTCAACAGCTTCTTCACTTGTCTCCTTGCTTTAGCCCTTTCCCTTCTGCACAGCACCAGAGTGATGTTTTAAAACCTGAGTTGGATTTCGTCGTTTCTCTGGCTCCCATCCACTCACCCAGAGTCCCCAGCCTGTGGTCCTAGAGCTGGCTGGGCCTAGATTCCAAGCCTCTCACCCCTACCTCCACAGCTTTCCCCTATTCCTGTGCAGTGACCCTGGTGCTTCTGAGCTGTCAGTGACCACAGCCCTGTTTTGCTGGCTCTTTCAGGTGCGGTGGTCCAGCTGCAACATCTTTTCCACCCAGGACCATGCAGCAGCTGCCATTGCCAAGGCTGGCATTCCAGGTGAGTCCTGCTTGCTGCTGGGTCATGTGGGATGTATGAAGGGGCTCTGCTTCTCTGTTTCTGTCACTGACTTCTATAGTAACAAGCTTCCTTATGGCAGGGAGACGAGTCATGGCCACAAAATCCTAGCCTAGTGAAACTTAGGAAAGAGCTGCTTTGTTCCATTGTCATCTAAAATCTTTATTGACCCAACTCAAGCCTTGTGACCAGGAAGGGAAGGATCTTATGACAGGGAACAACGGGATGTAGAGGAAGGGAGTTGCCTTAAAGGGAGGATGTGTCTGTTTCCAAAGAATTAGGAAGGAATATTGGGCAGGAAAAGAGCCCCAGAGGTTGGTTCATTGCCTAGGGTATGGTGGTCTAGGGGCCCAAGGAAGAACCAGGACTAAAGAGAAAGGTCTTTGTCACAAGCCGCTGGGCACATGTCTGTCTGGGCTTGGGGAGGGGAATGGTTGGATCTGACCTAGTGATTGAACAGGACATTCAAGATTCCATCTAACCAACCACAGGTGGAGGGGAGAGACCTCCACAGACTGACCAGGACTGAATGGGCGTATCCCCCACTCCTCAGCCTTGGCTGGGCTTCATGGCCTTCTTCTGGGGAAAGCCTTGTTTTCAAGACCATTGTCTGTTCCACTTGGGGGGAGGGGCAGCTGGTCTGGCTTGGCTGGTGTCATTTGCTCACAAGAGCTTGGCTGGTGTCATTTGCTCCTGGGAGCCTCACACCTGAGTCCCAATCATACCACATGAAGGGAGGAGCATAGGCTGGCAGGTAATAGCTGGCAGTTCTGGTGCCTACTCTGCAGTGCCACACTGGGGGACCCAGGTGCATCTTAGCCCCTTTCCGGGTGTCTGTAGGTGGTGATGGTGATGCCTGCTTTACAGGTTTTCTATGAGGAAAAATAAGCTGGGGCATGAAGCAGTTAGAGTAATGTCTGGCACAGAGAAAGTGCTCCGTACATGGTAGCTGCTGTTAGTAATTTTTTGGCCAGACTTTGCCTGAAACTAGCCACCACAGAGGCTGCTGGGCACTCAGTCCTTTCAGTGCAAAACAAACTCTGGACCCTACCTCGTGGATCCCCGTTAGGAGGAGGCATTGTGGGACACACAGTGGCTGTAGGCATTGTGGGTCAGAGCCCTGGTCACTGTGGGTTGATGCCCCAGTCCTTGGGGCCCAGGCAGAAGGGGATGGGAAAGGAAATAATTACTTCCTGATATGTATATCTGGGCGGCTATACTTGGCCTCTGTCTCATTTAATCCATGCTGTTGTGAGCCCCATTATAAAGGAGAAAACAGGCTCAGAGAGGCAAAGTGGTTTGCCCAAGGTCATATAACTTGTGAGTGGCAGAGCCAGAATTTGAACTCAGATCTATCTGGTTCCAAGTTGTGTTCTTACCACTACTGAGTCCTCAGAGGGGCTGGAGGTGGCTGGGGCTGGGAATTGGAAAGGAGATAGTATTGGCTCTGCCAGGGTCATTCCCTGGAGCAGGTACCGGTGGGGAAGGCCAGGCCCTGACGTGCCACTAATCCTCCAGTGTATGCCTGGAAGGGTGAGACGGACGAGGAGTACCTATGGTGCATCGAGCAGACGCTGTACTTCAAGGATGGGCCCCTCAATATGATTTTGGACGACGGTGGTGACCTGACCAACCTCATCCACACCAAGTACCCAGAGCTCCTGGCAGGTGAGCAGGGCGGGGCAGGTGGGCCGGTGCTGGTGGCCTGGATGGGGCCTGCTCGCCCACACACAGGCAGCAGGCCTGGCAGGACTCCCAGTGCCTCGGGCAGCACAGTCTGTAGAAGATGGGAGGATAGTAGGCTCTGGCAGGCATGCTGGGGCCTGGCCTCCTGACTTCTGATAGTGCGAGGCTGGGGCAGCTGAGGGGACCTGGCTGAGATGGTAGCTCACAGGCAAGCACAGGGCCAGGGCTGGGAACAGCTGGGAAGGAGCCAGCTTTATTCAAAGCAAGGTAGGGGGAGAGTAGTAAGAGGAGGGGGTGCAGCAAGTACAAAGGCCCTGGGGCAGGAAAGTGTGGACTATTCAGAAAACAGAAGGGAAGCCAGTATGGCAGCAGCGAACAAAGGGAGCCTTCAGTGGGAAGTATTATAGGATGTAGTTGGAGCTTTAGGGAAGGCCAGATATATGAGGACCTGATCGACCACGAGAAAAGAGTTTGGCTTGATTCTGAGAGCCAAGGGAAATAATTGGAGGGTTTTGAAAAGATTGAGAATATGCATGTTAAAAGTGGCTGCTGGCTGCTATGTGGAGGGTGGGTAGTGGCAAGACCAGGCCAGAGGTGAGAGGGCAGGGACGAGGGCAGTGGCAGTGAAAACGGAGAAGTTGGGAGTTGCTGGGAGGCAGAATCATCAGGCCTGGCCATGGATTCCCTCATGGAGGGCATCAGGTGGCTCCTTCCTTGTGCTGGCCTGGGTGATCGGGTGGACTGTGGTAGCAGCCACGGAGACGGGAACCCAGAAAGAGGAATGGCTTTAGGGGCAAAGATGAGGACTTGGGGTGAGTTCAGGCGTGGCCTCCCTGAGGCTCATCCCTGCCCCTCTTGTTCAGGCATCCGAGGCATCTCTGAGGAGACCACGACTGGGGTCCACAACCTGTACAAGATGATGGCCAGTGGGATCCTGAAGGTGCCTGCCATCAACGTCAATGACTCTGTCACCAAGGTGAGCCTGAGGGGCAGTGGCAGCCCCAGCTCCGAGTGCAGCTTGGGAGTAGGCCCCTGAAGGAGGCTGCCCAGGAGGGCTGCAGGCTGGGACACGAAGCCCTCATCTGAGGGGGGAGAGGGTTACAGATGGAGGGTGGGTAACAAGTGCTTTAAAGAAGGGAGGGGCTACATGGGGGGCTTCAGAGCTGGGTTTCAAGAGCTTTGTGGCTTTTGGTGTGAAGATCTTCAAAGTTAAGCAAATTGTTTGACTGGGCAATCTCTCCTAGTAATTGATCCCCGGAGAGGCTTCTGGATGGGCAGAGAAAGCCTAGGGAGAAGGTCTCAGAGCTGATCAGGGTGAGGGGCGAGTGAGGCATTGGCTGGCGGGTGGTCAGAAGGTGGTCAGCCCGGCTGGATGCTGTGGGCCCCAGGGCTGTGCCTGCCCCCATCGCCCCTTGCCCCCCCCTCTCCTTTCAGAGCAAGTTTGACAACCTCTATGGCTGCCGGGAGTCTCTCATAGATGGCATCAAACGGGCCACAGATGTGATGATCGCGGGCAAGGTGGCAGTGGTAGCAGGCTATGGCGATGTGGGCAAGGGCTGTGCCCAGGCCCTGAGGGGTTTCGGGGCCCGAGTCATCATCACTGAGATCGACCCCATCAACGCACTGCAGGCTGCCATGGAGGGTATGATAGGGTGAGGGTTGCTGTCAGCCTCTGGGCCAGAGGAGGGGCAAGGCCACCATAGATAACCCATGGCCACTGTCTCTGCATAGGCTATGAGGTGACCACCATGGATGAGGCCTGTCAGGAGGGCAACATTTTTGTCACCACCACAGGCTGTGTTGACATCATCCTTGGCCGGTAGGTGCCAGATGGTGTCCAGGGGAGCAAGGGATGGGGGTGGGCCTGGGGCTCTTCTTTGTCCCTGACAGTCTCCCTTGGGCTCGGGGCTCCCTGCAGGCACTTTGAGCAGATGAAGGATGACGCCATCGTGTGTAACATTGGACACTTTGATGTGGAGATTGACGTCAAGTGGCTCAACGAGAATGCTGTGGAGAAGGTGAACATCAAACCCCAGGTGAGGAGCTCCAGCCCTGCCAGCAGGGTGGGCAAATGGAGGGCTGAGGAGGGGCACGCTGCCGGGCCGGCCACCAAGGAGGGCAGCCGAGGAGATCTATTGTGCCCTGCACAGTGGGATGGGAGGAGGAGGGCCTGGTTTCAGAGCCAGGCTTGAGGGGTCAGACTTTATCCTGAGGGCAGCCAGAATCCCTGACAGTGTTAGTCGGGTGAGCCGTACACGGCGAAGTTGCTGTTTTAGAAAGATCGCTCTCACTGCTGTGTGGAGGAGGAAAACAGTGGCAGGCAGGGAGAAGGGAGGCTTTCAGAGGAGAGTCTTAGACAGTCGCTGCAAGGGATGATGGCAGCCTCCACTTGGAGAGTGCCAGGCATGGCTGGACTGGCTGTGGGGCCAGGATGGGGAGAGCTAAAAAGGATGCTTGGTTTCTGGCTTGTGCAGCTGCGTGATAAGCAGCCCCCTTGACTGAGCTGGGAGAGACCAGGTTTGCAGCGGGGCATTAGAAGAAGAGTTCCTGTGGGTATGGGAAGTTTTATTTGGGTTATAGTTATTGTGGTTTTATGTTTTCCCTCTGATTATGAAAGTAATATATCTCTGGAAGACAGTTGGCCTTGGGTACTAAGAGCTTTAAAGTTAAGCAAACTCTAATACTCAGTGTTTGGTAAAAAGAAAAATAAATAAATAAAAATAAAGTTAAGCCAACTCTTGGGGCAATCTTTCCTAGTAATTGATCCTCAGGAGATAATTAAATATGTATATAAAGATGTTCACGCTTTTAAAAGGGGAAAAAACCACTTACTGTGGGGTGCTTGGAGTTGGAGCCCATGCTTTCTTTGAGATGTTGTACAGATGTAGACGCAGAGCTGGCCAAGCCCTGATAACCATCAGTCAGAACCATGGCAGAAGCCTGAGCCCCAGGAGGCAGACAGGCAATTCTGTGAACGTGTACTGCACATCACATGCCCTGCACTGCTGCCTTGGGCCCTCTGCCCCAGAGCGGGGGTTCTCCTTGGCTAAGTCCTGCGCCAGCTCAGGAAAATCAGTTCCTGGCTAGGCAGAGGGCGCCTCCATCTCTCTGCTTAGAAGGACTGGCACTCGGCACAGCGTGGGGGTGGACAGGGCATGCTTACCTGGCAGCCACGCCCCTGAGAGCCAGCCAGACCTTCTGCAGAGGCATCACAGGGCTACATTGCGGTGACAAGCACCATTCTCCCACGCTGCCCTCTAAAACTAGACTCTATCCTCACCCTCAAAATCCTTAACAGTCTTCCCAACTTCATCTCTTGTCTGTCCTATCAAGGACACGTGCACTTAGGCCATCTTGGACCACTCCCTGAATACCCCCAACAGCTCCAGCTTCTGGTCATCTGTCTAGACAGCTCCTTTTGTTTGGATCAGAGCATGTGCCCTTCTCTTTGCCCGTCCTCTCAGCTCAGCTCAAGAGACCCTCTTCCTAGCCAACTCCTCAGGCATAGGCAAGGCTCGCACTCTTGTATAGCACCCATCACATTCTGGCTTTGGTCGTTTCCTCCGCTGTTGAGGGCAGCGTCCCTGCAAGGGGCTTGGCTCAGGTGTGCATCAGTGGATGTGTACTGAATGAAGGAATGTTGGACGGGCATTGGAGACCTTTCCTTGGACTCGTACTAACCCTCTTGGAGCAGTTTGGAAATCTGGGCTTCTGGGGAAGTATTTGGGAGGCAGTGTGAGGGAGGAGGATGGCAAGTGACAAGATGGGAGTGGGTAGAAAGCAAACTTACATTTGCTCAGGCAGCTGGGAGAGGTGGAAGATTGGGATTCCACTTCACGCTCACTCACTAAACCAGAAGTTCTCAACCGTGGCAGAGTCACCTGGGAGCCACACCATGGGCCACTTGAATAGGAATCTCTGGGAGTGAGGCCAAGGGTATCCCCATTTTTTAAAGCTTCTGACGTGATTGCAAACTGCAGCCAAAGTTGAGCACCACGGCATTGGACCTTTACTAAGCTTTACTGAGATGCATTCAATTATTTGGTGGTTATCGAGAACATTGCATGTGTCCTCAGGTGTCCAGACTCAAACTGCAGCCACTTCTTAGTGTGTGGCTCTGGGCAAGTGACTTAACCCTGTGAACTTCATTTTCTGTATCTGTGAAAAGGGGATGATAGCAGTACTAACATCACAGGGTTGTTTTTAGGATTAAATGTGATGGTTGTATGTAAGGACTTAGTACAGGGTACATCATCATAATCATGTTAGCTGCTACTTACTGAGTACCTGGTATGTGCTTTACACGTGTCAGCTCATTAAATTCTTCCAGCAGACCTATGATGTCTGCAGCTCAGAGTTGCTTAATAAATATCAGCTCTTAGTTGCAGTGCCAGGCCTGTGCTGGAGGGTGTGCAGGGGCAGTGCAGGCCCCCGGGGGCACTGTTGGAGGCAGGGAGGCCTGCTGGACAAGGGGTAGGGTGTGGCGGGGTGGACTGTGGAGCCGTGCCCCGCCAGCCCTCACCGTGGCTCTGCCCATTTGCAGGTGGACCGCTACCGGCTGAAGAACGGGCGCCGCATCATCCTGCTGGCCGAGGGCCGCCTGGTCAACCTGGGTTGTGCCATGGGCCACCCCAGCTTCGTGATGAGCAACTCCTTTACCAACCAGGTGCTGGCACAGATTGAGCTATGGACCCACCCAGACAAGTACCCCGTCGGGGTTCATTTCCTGCCCAAAAAGGTGGGTTCTCACCTTCACCTCAAGCCATGGGTCCTGTGCCTAACCCTGGGCTTCCCATGCAGGGCTTGCCAGAGTGTGTAGAGTGCTGTCCTGTCTACCTTCTTAGAGGTCCTCACAGGGTCCTCTACAGTGTAGAAATCTTTCTTCCCAATTGACAGAGGAGGAAACTAAAGCTCAAAGTGGGGAAAGACTCCTGACAGCACACCCAGGGTGGCAGGTGAGAAGAGCCTGGGCTTTGCCTCCATTTCCTCACCTGTAAAATGAAGGTAATAGTACCTCCCTTAAGGATCTCCTTAGATTGGGGATTTCCTTAGATTGGGGTCACGAACCCACATGCCCACAGGTATTGGGCAGGTAAATGAGTGAAGCAAGCTGGATGGGAGCTGAAGAGAGCATGCCCCAGGTAAAGGGGTGGCTGCCACTCAGTTGTCACCACCTGGGAACCCAGGTCCACTGGACTAGGGCTTCTGACCTTTCCAGAGAAGCCAGATACCAAGCTCTTTATGAAATAATCAATTTTTTAACATAGGCAACTCATTGCAGTTTTAAAAAATAACTGGGTAGGTCAACTTGGATATGTCTGTAAGCTGAGTGCTATCTACAGACTGCAGGGGTGTGGCCTTGGGATAAGGTGATGCATCACTAATCGTGGCATCTTACGTGCCGTGGGTGTGTGGTTGGCATAACTTGACGAGAGGTCCTCTGACATCAAATCCAGTGCTCATCCTAACACCCTGCCCAATCAACCCATCCCTAGGGGTCAGAATTGCTGTTTTAGTCCTGCCTCTTTTCGCACACAGATGAACTTTGCCACCTACCCTATCTGATCCTCAATTTCCCTATCAGCTAAATGGTAAGAGTAGCTCTTGCTCTTCCAGCCTTTGGCTGCTGGCGAGGTTGCGATGGGGTCTTCAAACCACCCATCCACCCCTTGGAAGGCTGGTTCTGTCCATTGAGGACAAAGCAGGAAAAGGTCTGGGTGTCTCCTCGAGGCCTGGGTGTCTACCCAAGGCCTGGGCATCTGCCCCCAGAGCCAGCCGACCCCTTCCTCCTGGTCTCCCTGGGGCACTGTCTTGCTGGACCAAATGTTTTACCCATAAGGATTTCAAAGGGGTACCATGTTCTGTGCAGCCAGGTCCCCAGGCTTGTTGTGGAATTAAAAAAACTTCTCAGGCCAGGCGCGGTGCCTCACGCCTGTAATCCTAGCATTCTGGGAGGCTGAGGCCGGAGGATCACTCAAGGTCAGGAGTTCAAGACCAGCCTAAGCAAGAGCGAGACCCCGTCTCTACTAAAAAATAGAAAGAAATGATCTGGACAACTAAAAATATATATATAAAAAAATTAGCCGGGCATGGTGGTGCATGCCTGTAGTCCCAGCTACTCGGGAGGCTGAGGCAGGAGGATCGCTTGAGCCCAGGAACTGGAGGTTGCCGTGAGCTAGGCTGACGCCGTGGCACTCTAGCCTGGGCGACAGAGCAAGACTCTGTCTCAAAAAACAAAAAACTTCTCACTTGATCCCCATCTCGCCCCAGTTGGGTGAAATATGGCTGTGAATTTGGTGAGAAATTGGTCAGGCCTTTGAAATGAGGCCAGGGTTGGAAGTGAAAGAGGAAAAGATCTCACCTCCTGCCTTAGCACCTGGTCCCATCCTTACCTCCTTCCTCCATTGTTGCTAAGACATGGGAAGACAGAGCTCGGGGACAGGACATTCTTGGCTTCACACTGTATGTTGGCAAGGGATAACAGCAGTTGGTTAACAACAATGACAGAGTAGCCACCATTTATTAAATTACCTGCTTGCGCTAATCACTCTGAATATCACTGATCTTTGTAACAGCCATGAGAGAGAAATGATCCATCCTACAGGTGTGGACACGAAGGTTTAAAGATTGACTTGCTCTCACCAGCTGTTAAGTATTAGGCCAGGAGTAGACCCCAGCTCTATCCAGGCTGTTCACCATTATGACATGACACACTGCCTTCTGGTGTGGGGTGCTGGGAGAAGGAAAAGTTCTGGGCTAGTCCAGGCCACGACAAAGGACAGTTCGGCATGTACTCTGGGAGTTGGAGACCTTCATTCTGCCTCTAGAACTGACATGGACTTGGGGCTGGGCTCTGGTCCTACATTTGCCTGCCTCTGACTTGAGCACATCATCACCAGTTCTAGGCTCTTCTCTTTATCTGTTAAATACCAGGATAAACCCTGCCCTTCCTGCTTCTTAGGGGTGTTTGTGAGGCTCTAATGGGACAATGGATATGAAAGCACTTGGGACTATGAAAGCTCTCTGGGCTGGGCTGTGGCCAAAGGCTGTCATGCCATCATGGAATGGGACTTGGGGCCCTAAGGGGTAGGGTACAGAGAGGCCCCACCCAGAGCCAGAAGCTGAGAAAGTCAGAACCACACCCAGAGTTGACCATCTTTAAGTGTGGCCTCTTGGCCTTCTTCTCAGGCTCCTTTTATGCATGTCATCACTGGTCAGAGTTAGGGGCTTGCTTTATCTAACCCCAGCCTGTGTCCTCCTTGGTTTCTGTTTGATGTCTTCAAAGCTGCCCTAGAGGCCATAAGCTGGGGTGCTTGAGACACATTTTGGGGCTTTGGAGCCAGGTGGCCCTGGGTTCAAATCCTAGTTCTGCTGGTCTCTAGCTGTGTGACCTTGGGCAAGTCATTCTACCTTTCTGAGCCTTGAGTTCCTCATTTGTAAAAGGAGGCTGGCAGGTTTTTTAGTCAAGATCCTTTTGGTGGCAAGTGGTAAAAACCCTGTTCAAACCAGTGTATTAGTTATCTATTACCGTATAACAATTTAACCCTCAAACTTACTAGCTTAATACAATGAGCATTTATTATCTGAGTTTCTGTGAGTCAGGAATTTTGAGATCAGCTTAGCTGGCTGGTTCTGACCCCCAGGGTCTTTCATGAGGTCGCAGTAAAGATTTCTGTCAGGGCTGAAGTCATCTGAGGACTTGACTGGGGCTGGAAGATTCTCTTCAAATCACTGTTGACAGGAGTTTCAGTTCCTTGCTGTGGACCTCTCTGTAGGGCTGCTTACGTGTCCTCATGAGATGGCAGCTGGCTTCCCCCAGAGTAAGTGATCTAGGGAAGAGCAAGGAGGAAGCCACAGTACCTCTTGTGACCTGTGTCCAAAGTCACACACCATCACATCTGCTTTATTCTGTTCATTAGAAATGAGTCATTTAATGGGGGGAGGGAGGAGAAATTAGGCTCTACCTCCTGAAGGAAGGAGTATCAAAGAACTTACGGATATATTTTAATCAGAAAAGGAACTGTATTGGCTGTATAATGGGGAAGTCTAGGATTCATATACCAGATCCAGGATTCAGTGTTATCATAGCTCTGTCTTTGTCTGTCGGCTCTTCTCTCTACATTCATTTCACCTGTCAGGTAAGACCAATACCCTTCCCTGTTCAGGAATCCCAGTGGAATTGGAGCACCCCTGTCTCTACGTGTCATGGAAAATATGTCCTGTGTATAGATAAATTCCAGAGAGGCATTTTGGTTAGCTGCTTGGGTTGGTGGAGGATGAGGAAGGAGATGTAATTGATGGTCCCTGCCTGGGCTGCTTGGTGGGGAGGATTGGCATGGTTCGCTCTTGAGGAGGAGTTGGGCAGCTGAAACAACACATTCATTGAAGCTGGCTGAGGATAGAATGAGGTAATATGGGTAACACACATGGCAGATACCACAGCAGAACCATTTCTGCCTCTGCTGGCGGCTGGATGCAGTTAAGGGGTCCCAGAGCATGACACTGATTCCAGGTCTTCTGTGTTTCTCCCCAGCTGGATGAGGCAGTGGCCGAAGCCCACCTGGCCAAGCTGAACGTGAAGCTGACCAAGCTGACTGAGAAGCAGGCCAAGTACCTGGGCGTGTCCCGTGATGGCCCCTTCAAGCCCGATCACTACCGCTACTGAGAGCTAGGCCTGCCCTTCACCTTCCAGCCGCTGTCCTTGCCCAGGCCCCACTTCTCCTCCCTAAGAGCAAATGGCACCAACTTTGCGATTGGTTTGTCAGTGTCCCCCCCATCAACTCCTTGGGGCTGGTCACTCAGTCTGTGGCCTCTGCTGTGTCTCTTAACGGTTCCAAGTATGGCAGGGGGAGTTGAGAGGCCCCTCCTCAAGGGCTGGTCATGATGGAGGTACAAGAGAAACATCCACAGTATACCATGAGCTCAGTGGTTTTGGAACTGCTCATTACGTCAGTCCTTCTCTAGGCTGGAAGTTTGTAGGGGTGGTCACAAAGCCCGTGTATTTTATTATCCGGGCTTTCACCTGGCCTGTGGACTTACTCTACCCATGTGCTTGGTTTACAGGTTAACTAGTCCCTCAGTCCGTGACAGATGAGAATGAGCTTTATTTTTTTATTTTTTATTTTTTTGAGACAGGGTCTTGCTCTGTCTCCCAGGCTAGAGTACAGTGGTGTCAGCCTAGCTCACAGCAACCTCAAACTCCTGGGCTCAAGTGATCCTCCTGCCTCAGCCTCCCCAGTAGCTGGGACTACAGGTGCATGCCACCACACCCAGCTAATTTTTCTATATTTTGTACAGATGGAGTCTCACTCTTGCTTGGGCTGGTCTCCAACTCCTGGCCTAAAGCAATCCTCCCACTTTGGCCTCCCAAAGTGCAAGGATTATAGGTGTGAGCCACCGTGCCTGGCCTGAGAAGGAGCTTTATTGAAGGGTAAGGAGGAACTGTTGAAGTTTGAATGTTCCTGAGAGCCTGGCTTAGTCCTGGGCCTTTTTTTTTTTTTTCTTAAACTTCGTAACAATAAGGTTGGTACTTTTAGTCCCTATTTTATAGGGGTTAGAGTACACTATTGAGGGACAACCAAGAAAGAACAAGAGAAGTGACAGCCAGAGGTTGGGAGGGGCCAGAAAAACATAAAAGCAGGCATAGATCTTCTACCACTTTGTAACATGATGGTTCCTGTCACAACCCCACATCAAAAAGATTAATTGGTTTATAATGTTTATAATGTTAAAAGAAAGCAGGAAGATGGGTAAATAAAAGTTTTGGTGCCTAAAAGAATTTTGAGCCTTTGATATATAGATAGTCAACTTCCAGCAATATATGGTATGAACAAAGGGTTATAATCATGTACTGAGGAAGCATTGAAAAGACAAGGGGTTGTCTGCAGTGTGGGATGGTAAGGGATGCAGGCAACCTCTTAGGGCTTAGAAGGATGGGTAAAGAGGGAACTTTTATTTCTTCAGGTGTGTCTTGTAAATAACTTGTTTTTTTTTTTTTTTTT
>RJWJ010010033.1:0-27654 GCA_004363605.1 Indri indri | reverse complement strand
ATCCCGTGTACCTTGGGGGGCTATTTGTTGAGCACTTACAGGGTGCCAGCAGCTCTGTAGTTGATTTACTTTATTCTTACAGCAATCTTAGTAATGGTATTTGTTTTATTTTTTTAGAGATGGAGTCTTGCTCTGTCACCCAGGCTGGAGTGCAGTGGCATGATCATAGCTCACTGTAACTTTGAACTCCTGGGCTTAAGCAGTCCTCCCACCTCAGCCTCCTGAGTAGCTAGGACTTCAGGTGTGCACCACCATGCCAGCTAATTTTTTCCAAAGATTTTTTTTAGACATAGGGTCTCACTATGCTGCCCAGGCTGATCTCAGACTCCTGGCCTCAATTGATCCTCCTGCCTCAGCCTCCCAAAGTGCTGGGATTATAGGTTTGAGCCACCACACCCGGTAGTAATGGTATCTTAATTTTATAGATGAGAATGGAGACTCAGAGGTGGGTTTCCCAAAGTCACACAAGAGGCCTCATCATGATTTGAATCATAGAAAGGTGGGCGGGAAGTTGGGCTCCCTTTTATTTGCCTAAATGAGCATTTACTGAACCCCTATTCTGGTCTCGTAAATCAAAGAAAAACTAGAAGAATCTGCCTGGGCAGGGTAACTGGAGACTTGTAAGGGCCATCCACTGAATAGAAGAAGGCTTGATGGAAATGCTGGGATGCTTGAGACCTGACCTCAGCTGGCTGGGATCTCAAGCTAGAGGGAGAAGGCAGGTGCATAAACAGCTTTGCCATCTCCTGGCGATTCCCTTTTTCTGTCCAGTTTCGGAGTTCAGTGCCTGGCAACAGTGGGAGAAAGGCATCAAGGAAGAAGTGGTGCTTGAACTTGATTTTGAAAGAACTGAAGTTTTTTTTTTTTTTTTTTTTTGAGACAGAGTCTCACTCTTTTTGCCCGGGCTAGAGTGAGTGCTGTGGCGTCAGCCTAGCTCACAGCAACCTCAAACTCCTGGGCTCAAGCGATCCTTCTGCCTCAGCCTCCCGAGTAGCTGGGACTACAGGCATGCGCCACCATGCCCGGCTAATTTTTTCTATATGTTTTTAGTTGTCCGATTCATTTCTTTCTATTTTTAGTAGAGACGGGGTCTCGCTCTTGCTCAGGCTGGTTTCGAACTCCTGAGCTCAAACGATCCGCCCGCCTCGGCCTCCCAGAGAGCTAGGATTACAGGCGTGAGCCACGCGCCCGGCCAAACTGAAGATTTTTAATAGGAGAAATTGAAGGCAAGGGCATTCCAGGCAGCAGAACAGCTTAAGCAAGAGCGTGAGTAAGGGGATAAGAGAGATAGGAAAGAGTTATTTGGCTGTAGTGTAGAGGCAGCTATGCAATAGAGGGCTAGACAGGTGACCTGGAGGAAAGAAAGGAAGGAGAGGCCCTGACCACCAGGATGAGACCTTTGGTTTTAATCCTCGAGCAGCACAGACCCCTGGAATATCCCCACTTAATTGAATATTCCACAATTGTTGCTTGTTGGTTTTTGTATTCTCAGCCTCTGGCCGTGAGGTGTATTACTGCCAATTTCCTAACAGGAAAGAGGTTCAGAGAGGCCAAGTGGTCTGACCCAAGATCATACAGTAGATAGTGACACCGGGACTCCAATTAAGGTTGATCTGAGTCCAGGGACACACTCTCATGTGAGACAAATGGGGAGTGTTAAAATGAAGACTGCTCCACTTAAGGCATGATGTTGTAGCAGAAGGTAGTGGCTGGGGTTGGTGCTTTGTTTAGTATTCCTTTCTTCAGAGTTGGGAGTTGAACAAACAAGGGAACTTGAGGTACCTACCATAGGCTGAGGCTGACTGTTCCTCACAGATCAACTTTCCCAGCTGGGAGTCCATAGCTTTGTGCTTGGCATTCCCTTGCTTGTATCTGGTATTGTAATTCCACCTCTTCTATTTGAGTGCAAATGCATCTGACATAAGGAAGGCCTTGTTTGCCATATTTTTTTCAAGTGCACTGAGTGGGGATAACAGTGTTAAGTAAAATCCTTGAGTCACACTCAGTGGTCCATAGTCACAGCGGCACGAAGGGCTGAAAACTGGTCAGTCAGGCTTAGATGCTCACGAAGGTGACCTGCCCTGATAGTTAATTCTCACTTTTTTTCCCTGAGTGCTTATAGTTGAAGTTGCAGAAATTACATGCATATATGATATGGCTCTGCTGTAAATAATTTATAGACTTCAGTACTTCAACTATTAGTACCAGATGACAGGGGACCCACTTCTCAACTGATCATGACACCAGTGGTCAAAACAATCTGACTGAGACACATTACATACCCACTGCCATTTCTTGTACACCTATTGTGTGGCGCATTACGCAAGCATTTTTTAGGTATGATCTTATTTATTCCTCAGGATAACTGTGTAGAGACTTGTCTGGGGCTGTAAGGAGCCGTGAGAGTGAGCTGGTGTTTGTACTAGGTAGGACTCAGACCAAAATCCAAGCCCTTTGCACACCCACAGGGCCGGGTTTAGGGGGAACGGAGCCTGGTTTCTGACTCCTCAACTCTAGGATCAGTAACTCTGGAACTGTAACCCAGGTTCCCTAAAGGCAAGGCTACCACCAGAGAGGAATACCCACAGCCCCATCTCAGTTCCTCTCCCATGGTGGCCATTGGGACAATGACTTCTCAGTAGAAAAGAGGGGGAGGGTGCTGTTCATACGAGCTAGAGAGGTCGAACACCTTAAGTTGTGCGTCTGCTCCCTCTGAGGGGCCCCCGCCTGTGTGTAAGTAGCTCCCTTCCCCCTAGTCTTTCTTCTCCCAGACACAGGAAATACTTTTCAAAATGTTCCCTCTTTGAGAGCCCATGCAGTCCCCCACCTCCGGTCCTCCAGGGGTTCTGTTTTCTGTTATCCTAGCCTTTTCCTTTCCTATTTGGAGATACCCTGTCAATTCCCACAACATTTTTTCTTTTAAACCAAAAAAACCCCTGCTTTCACATCTGGCCTCAGACTTAACCTCTGATCTCAGGTCTGCTAATCTGTCCCATGTGTGACACAGACCAGGTACCCACAATGAAAGATGATGTCTCCTGCTCCCCCTGCCAACTCCTGATGTCAAAGCTCGGGGAAAGAAGGAATCGGTGGTATCCAGGCCTAGCTCTGGCTGGATTTTTTTTCTCTAGGAAAGAGAGATGGGCGGATGAGGCCTGGGGGTTTTGTGGAGTAGTGGACTGAGCTTTAGAAGGAGACGACCTGGGTCTGCTGTCAGCTCACTATGTTAACTCTGCAGGGACAGAAATACTTGCCTCAGATGATTGTCTTGAGGCTCAAATGATACGTGTGAAGAGCTTTAAGGACTGTTAGACAGCAGCTGGTACGGGTGGAAGGGAGCTATTTTGAGGGTAGGGAATTTAGAACACTTAGAAAATACTGTAGAGAAATTATAGGATCTTAGAACTAGGGAGAACCTTAGAGTCATATAGAGCAGAACGCAGCAAATGGAGGCCCAGAGAGGTTGTGACTTAATTGAAGTCGCTCTTTCATGTCTGGGTGTCTTGCTCGGGTCTCTTTCCTGCACACCAAGCCCTGTGTCCGCATCCATTTGATAGGCTGCGGTGGGAAGCCCTGCCAGGCTACAAGTGCTGGGATCCCTTTTCCATCCAGGAGTAATGAGCTTCAAGGGCTTGGAGGTATCATGGGGCCTGTTTATGGCAGTGAGAACTACAGGAGGCAGCAGGTGCAGGGGTCAGCTCTGCTTTGGGGGTCTTGAGTTTTCAGGAGACCCCAGGAATCTAGATTCTCATCCTGGAGACCTACTCAGGACTACCCCAGGGGACAAAGAAAGCTAGGAACCCTGCTTGAGGTGGTGGAGACAGCTGGGGGTGCTCGTGTGGTCCAGGATTTGTTAATCAGCTTCAATCAATTCCTCACTGATTTCTCCAAATTGGCTCAAGGACAGGCACATGGCTTAAGTTGATCCAGACTCAACACCAGGACTTTAGGACTTTTGCTAGAAATCTGTTGTGGTGCAAGAGTAACCCCAGGAACTTACTCTCTGGGCTGCCTGGACCCAGTGGAAGCTATGCTTGGACAGATTTCCTAGGACTAGAGGCTTCCTCTCCCTGGCTAGAGGAGTTACAACCTCTAAAGGTCCCCAAGTGCTGGGCAGTGGGCTTTTCCTGACAACTTCCATAATCATTGGTACCTAAATTCACACTGCCTAACACCCTAATAGTCTGATCACCCCCACTCACAGTTGCTCTCATACTTGCCCTATTACAAGGGAAACAGGTGGGTGCCTCCCCTGGAACGTACACCCACAGCACGTCCAACAGAACGCTCTGCCTCAGCATGTCTCTCCATGAGGACCTGTGCCTGCTCTTCCTACTAACTGCTGGCTTGTATGTATCCTCCTAAAGCCGATTCCTTAACCCAGTGGTTCTTACAGTTGAGCATGCCTCAGAACCACCTGGAGGCCTTACTAAAGCACAGATTGCTGGGCTTCACTCACTAGAGCCCTGATTTTGTAGGTCTGGGGTAGGGCCTTATAACATTTTAACAAGTTCCCAAGTGTTGCCAATGATACTGGTCCATACCAAGTGTAGAATTTGCCGCAGTGCCTATTACACAGTAGGTGGTAGGTGGCAACTATGAAGGAGACCCACCAGTCCTCAAACTGGAGAAAAGGCACTGTCTTCAGTGGGGCTGCCAGGCTTGGCAGGAATGTGAGCCTAGAGCTGCTTCTTTGCCCCCATGAGGGGAAGCTTGCCTGAGGATGAAGCCAACACAATTGAGAAAAATGACACATCCCAGAGGACATCTGAGCACCTGAATCTACACGTTTTATTATAACCAGATCTACCCTCTGGACTTTTTAGTGACATGAACTAAATACTTTTTAATACTTAAACCCATTTGAATTGGTTTGCTTCCTGACAATTTCAGGAGTCCTGCTGTAGTGGAGAAGACATTGAGGGCACCAGGTTGTAGAAAAACAAAGACTTTGAATATAGGGCAGAGTCTTGGGCTACCGTAATCTCTTCACGGTTCAGATGGGGAGGAGACTTTGCCCAAAGCCAAACAGCAAGTGCTGGGCAGATAGGGGCAGGAATTTGGACCCCTGCCTCCTTATCCATGCCCTCCCCTGTGCCTCTCATGGCCTCTTAAACAAGTACTGACCCAAGAAAAGAAGTAGCCCTTTCTCTCCAGGAGCTCCACTAGTGAGGGGATTTTTTTTTTTTAAATCATCATCATCATAAATTTTCCAGTAGTTTTGTTTTTACTATTGCTGTGGTAGTCTGTCTGGCCATTGAGTCCAGGAGTTCTAGAGGAGCTCTGGAAGATGTGAAAATCTTCGGGACCCAAATGAATGAAACTATCTGTTGTTCTCCCCAGGCAACAAGAAGGCATAATCACTGTCATCATCATCATTACCACCATCAGGAGGTGTCACCTCCTGAAAGGGGCGGCCTTGCAGTAATAACAGGAAAATACCTAATCCCACAATTTCCCCAAGAACAGTTAAAGATGAATCCTGTGAGTTCTCTCACTAGCAGACACCTTCAGTTCTGTTTTGCACAACTTCTGAAAACAGCTGAATGGACAATGGAAGGAAAAGACATGTAAATCTCTCTCTTTCAAAACGGTTTGTTGAGAATCTGCTTTTACAGAGCTCCTGCATAAACAGCAGGAGAACGAGCTACAGCCTCAACCATATCCAAGGACGGAGTCACATCTCCTCTGATAATCCCTTCTCCAAGGAAGGGCAAGAAACCAAGTCTTGGACTTTGACATCCTTACAGTTTTTGTTATCTACCTGCTGCCGCTTTTGTTATCAACTGACAGCCATCAGTGGATATTTTTTTTCTCTTCATTCCCCTTAAAATCAGTGAGCCACTTGGCCTTGCTGCTGGCATCCCCTTCTCTTTCTTTGGGATGCCACGCCATCGCCCCGCTCTCTCCCGCGCTTTTTTCCCAGTCTCTTTCTCCCTCTTCCTCTCTCTCTCTCTCATTCTCTCTATCCTTCTGAGAGGATAAACTTTTTTTTTTTACTTTTATATCTTAATTTCTGCGTGAGAAATCTATCTCCACCTGTGCTGTGATCACCTACTAGGCTTTCCACCCTAACACGCACACACTCAGACTACAACTGCCAGCGGGGAGAGCTGGTAATTAGCTGCTGTTTCTATGCAAGCTATCAGTAGGAAGCTCCTTTCTGGAGTGAACATAAAAGCATTTGGCAATTTTAAAGGATTTTACCTATAAAACAAAAGACATTCCTTCCCTACTTCCTGACTACAACTTCCCCCACTGCCCCAACACGCACACCCTGTTCCCTTGGTACATGGAAAAAGAAAGTAAGTCTATGCTAATCTTAAATTTACTACACGTGGTTTGGCTAATTCAGTTCAAATTAAATTCTTTTCTTTGCTTATCCTGTCCCTTTCACACATGGGAATTGGCCCTTGGAGTTAAATTCCTTTATAAAGTTCCTATTTATGACTGGGGGTAATTTCTCAATAGTGGGTGGTGATCCTAGATCTACGGTTGCTCAAACAGATGGCGGAATTTATTTTTATTTATTTATTTATTTTTTGAGACAGAGTCTCACTCTGTTGCCCGGGCGAGAGTGCTGTGGCGTCAGCCCAGCTCACAGCAACCTCAAACTCCTAGGCTCAAGTGATCCTCCTGCCTCAGCCTCCCGAGTAGCTGGGACTACAGGCATGCACCACCATGCCCGGCTAATTTTTTCTCTATATATTTTTGGTTGTCCAGCTAATTTCTTTCTATTTTTTAGTAGAAACAGGGTCTCCTGAGCTCAAACAATCCACCCACCTCAGCCTCCCAGAGTGCTACCTAGGATTATAGGCATGAGCCACCGCGCCCGGCCCAGATGGAGGAATTTAGAATAAAGATCCAATGATTACCAATTAGATTGGCCTGTTGGCCACAACCCAAGAGAAAGGGTCTGAGGCCCTGTAGCTCTCTACATATCAGGCTGTGGTTTTTGAAGTATATTGCTTCTGTGGAACATAAGTGTCAATATCTACTTTTAAAAACATTGAAGCCTTTTAAAATATGTAACAAAAAAAAAACACGTTTAAATGTGCTATGCAGGCCAGGCACAGTGGCTCGTGCCTGTAATCCTAGTACTCTGGGAGGCCCAGGTGGGAGGATCACTTGAGGTCAGGAGTTCGAGACCAGCCTGAGCAAGAGTGAGACACCCGTCTCTACTAAAAATAGAAAAATTAGCTGGGCATGGTGGTGCGCACCTGTAGTCCCAGCTACTTGGGAGGCTGAGGCAGGAGGATCGCTTGAGCCCAGGAGTTTGAGGTTGCTGTGAGCTAGGCTGATGCCACGGCATTCTACTCAGGGCAACAGTGTAAGACTCTGTCTCAAAAAACAACAACAACAACAAATATGTGCGATGCAACAAATTTTAACACACTTGAAAACCACCTGAACCAGATTCTAAAATAAACCTCTTGCTGTTACGATTTGATAGAATACTGTTCTGAGGTCAAAGGGTGAGCTGTTAAAACCTTTTTTTTGCAATAACGTCTCTGTAAATTAGACCTTTCCCAGTACTGTGCAACCAAAACAAAAGAGGAAAAAAAAAAAACTGCTGACGGTGATACTGGAGGTCAACTGTTAATCTCTAATCCCTGATTCCTAGTTTTCGTATGCATCATTATAACATTACACTAATTAAAACCACTTTAATGTATATTATATAATGAGGTTCCCCCTTAAAATTTCAAGAAAGGATACCTCTGTAGAATAAAAAAACTTGAAAACTATTGCTTTGGATTATGTTGCAGACTTTCCAGGGTTGGAAACATACTCAGAGTAAGTCTGGAGTCTAGCCTCTCATAGTGGCAAGTTGCATTTTGCTCCCTAGCAACTATATCTCTAATTTTCTCTTACAGAATGAACCCTCCCACATTACAAATGGACTTTGTGGGAACTGTCAGTCAAAGTTGACCACCATTTCTTGGGTACCACATCAGGTCACTCAGACTCTCTCTTCTGGGAATTTGAATTCTGAATCGTCCAATGCAAGGACTGAAGAGGTTGGAGTTGACTTATCCCTGTGGCCTTTTCCTGAAGACACTGTCCATTGGTTTCTGCAACCTGGCTCCTCTAGTACCCCTGAGGGTCTTGTCTTTCCTGAGGTCTGTTGTGTAGCCTTTCCTTTGAGGTCTCCAAACCTCTCCAGTAAACCAACTCCCACCTTTTTTGTTTTTATGCTAAAGCTAGCCAGAGCTGTTTCTGTTGTTTGCATCCAAAATACTCTGATTTACTTTTCACTTTGTAAATGGGGAAATAGTGGTAGCATCAAAAGTGACTTGTTCAAGGCCACACTATGAGAATTTGGGGCACAAGTTTAAGGCTGTGCCGTACAGGAGGAAATGATCCTGAATCAATAGGCACAAAGGTAGAGCAAATCTTTCTAGGACAAAGTTCACTCTGTGTGTGTGTCTGTGTGTGTGTGTAAGAGAGACAGAGATTGAGACAGAGATAGAATGAATAATGGTGTTGGAGATGGTGGGGGGCGTCCAAGATCTTCATAATGATGGAACCATAATTCTGAGCCACAAATGTGAGTTTTCAGTTCTGGTCATCAGACCAGGTAGAGTTTTGCAGAGTTCCAGAACCACGGCCTCAGTACCCTAAGGCTTGAGGAGGAATTCTGAAAAGGTGGAGGAATCTCAGGATTTCAATCTGAAGGGGAACTTGGGCAGGTAAATACCTAACCAGGGATCTGAATAAATAGAAGAACTGAGAGTTTGAGGGACTAGATCACATGCTAACAGTGGTTCTAGACTCTAATAAGAGCTAATGAACCATAAGCTCTGTAAGAAGAGGATCCATGTTGGACTTCTTCCCCACTATATTCACAGCACCTGGCACATAGTAGGTGCTCAATACACATTTGCTGAATGAATGAATGGGTTGGTTTTCTATGTGGTTGTCTGGACAAAGCCAGGCAAGTGGCTTTGTTCCTGATGGGTTTCTAATGGAGTAATTCTTAAGCTTTGCTTTCCTGGCCTCACCCACCACTGGGGGCCAAATGGTGCCTGGTTGGTGAACAGTGTCTGGAAAACACAAGAGCAGTGGCTGCAATGTTTCCAATAGTTTCATTATTGATGACCTTTACTCAGCAGCAGCTGTAGTACATGGAACAAAAGGTTCCTGTGCTTGCAGCCTAAATGACAGCAAGCAAAACAAGCAACTGACAGCTTTTCTGTGTGTGGGATGTGTGTGTGTGTGTTTCCTGTGTTAAGGCACAGAGAATCGACGTTACCTTGGATTTACAACAAGGACAGGAACGATTATTTCCTATTTTATAAACAAGTAAATGGAAGCACAGACACAAAGACTTGCCCAGTGTGCAGAACTGTGTTGACAGCCTAGCCTGGAGCACCCAGCTTCTCTTCTTGTGCTCTGTCCAGATGGTTGTCACTCTATCCAATTCAGGGTCCAGCTGGGTAGAGGCGTTTACTTCATCGTTTCCATACTAGCTGTGTCGTTATAGGCATAACCTGGGTCTCCAGTTGGGAAAAGGTCCTTGGAAAGAAGGGAGTTTTAAGGTATGTGAAAGAGGGAAGATTGCAAGTGATAAGTGGGCTGGGGGCAGGGGTGGCCCCACCTGTGATGGACCCTGAGCCCCACTGTCCTTACCCCCCAGGACAGAGATACATAGTGGTTACCAGGGCTGGGGTAACCGCTCAACATTTTTGTGTCTCATAGACTTTCTCTAGAAACATTCTTGGCATAGGCCTTTTTTGTTATCTTCTGGTACCACCACTGTTTGCAGTTTCCTTGCTCTTGCTTAGACATAGTGATTCCCAGGGGAAGAGCTCTAGCTGCTGAGGGGCACTGACAGGTGGCATTTCTTAGCTTTTCTCACCACTCGCAGGGATGACCCCAGCCAAGCACAGCAAGTAGATGATGTCATTTGGAGCCCTTCCCTTAAAGGTGCTGGGAATTTCCATGTGACCCGCCACCCCCTGGCCCTTCCTCACAGTCCCTTCTCCCCACCTCTGCCCCCTCATTCTCTGAAGCAGTATCCAGGGGCTCCCCTTCCCTGGGTCCTTCCAGAGATACAAAGCTGCACATCAGTTTCTCATGGACCTATGAGGGTCTTTAAGGATGGAATTTCTTGGGACATTTTGGGTAACAGGTTCCTAATATTCAGTACAATGATTGCTGTCTACTCAGTTGAGCCCAGGCCCACTGCCTCCTTACCGGCTGACAGAGCTGGGGTGGAGGGTGAGGAAGGGTCCCTGAGTCCTTGTTTCCTATTTAAGAGCCCGAACTCTAGGATATCAGAGTTCAAGACGCCTGGGGACCAGAGGCCGGTGTTCATTTAGCCTAGGATGGGAGAAACTCCTCCCAAGTCCCAGCACCTCTGTGAACCCCTGTTTGGGACCCACCTAAGGGTCTAGGATCCTCAGCCCACAGCCTTCTGGCTTGAGGAACTCACAGCAAATGTCCAGTCACAACTGGCTGCCGCCTTTATCCATAAACCCTCCCGGGACCGAAAGCCCAGCGAGACTGTGTACCAGGCTATAACATTTCCTATCTTTTTTGGGGGGCGACGGAGCTCCTTGGAGGAAAGGGCGAAAGACTGAATGATGGCTCCTTACTGGCTTCTTTCTGCCTCTGAGTCTCTGGTTTTGGAGGCGGCCTCGGTGTTCCCAGGTTTACAGGTAGGGGGCAGCATCGTCCCCGACGGCCGGGTCCAGAGACAGGATCGCCAGGAGCTCAGCTGTAGGGCGGGGACAACCCGGTATCCGAGCCCCAGGATACCGGGCGCGTGCGCAGCCCGCGGGACTTCGCGGGACTTCGGGGTGACGGGACTCCGGACCGCGAATCTTCGCGTCCTTTACAGAAACAGCCACGCACCCTTGAGCAGCCCACATATACTTTATTTCGATTTTAGCCCAAGCCAGGTCTCCTTGAAGTCCCGCCTCCTGGACGCTCCGCTCGCGCCCGGTCCTAGAAAGCCACCCGGACCAGCGGTCACCTGCCTGAGGAGCGCCCGGCGCCCAGAAGCCCCACACCTGCGGCGGCCAGGCTCAGCAGCGGGGGTTGAGCACGCGGCAGTAGCAGGCGCTGCGGAAGAAATGGCAGTAGCAGTAGGCGCACGGGTCGCAGCAGGGTGGCGCCGGCGGCCTGCAGCTGAAGCGGGTGGCCACGCAGGGCGCGGGCCGCGGGGGCCGGCGCTGCGCCACCTTCTTCACCGAAGCTTCTTTCTGCGGGGGAAACGCCAGGCTGTCTGAGCCGGCCACGGCCGTCCCCCTCGTCCTCACCTGTGCCCGAGAATTCGTCGGCCTGTGAAGGCCCCGGACCAGACACCCCCGCCTGGCTGCCCACTGCCCGCTGGAATCCTGCCCACACGGACCTCAGCGGGTCCTCCAATCAGGTGCCCCCGCCCCCATTCCTGGCTCCGGCCTGGCCCTCTTTTCTCCCTAGGGGGCCCTACTCTGCCAGTTTTTGACTACTACCTGAGTTTTCTGCCTTCCAGTCTATCTGCAGCCTCTGCCAGTTCTGCCTTCACAATAGAGACCCACTTCTCCATTTCCACCCTTGCTACCCTCCACCATCTTTTCCCCTCTGTCACTCTGGCCCCCTTAATGTAAGCAGTCCACTCAGTGCACCAAAGGGACCCTCTACGAAGACCTATGATCGCACCCCACACTAACTTAAAACAGTCCCAGTAGTTTCTCTTTGCGCTTAGACTGAAACAGAAACTTTCTTTTGGCCCTTGAGACCCTCTGTGGTTTGGCCCCTGCCCACTTCCCAAGCCTGACTTTACCAAGCTGTGCCACTGGCCTGCCTTCTGCGCACGGAACATAGCAAAGGAGTTCCTGCTGCAGGACCTTTGAGCTTGCTGCTCCCATTCCTGGGGACATTCTTTGCTAGCTGTCCCATATAGGTGGCTACTGGGTACTTGAAATGTGTCTACTGGAACTGAGGAAATGAATTTTCAAATTTTATATTTTAATTAATTTAAACTTAAAATTTAAAACCGAAGCAGCGTTAACATTTTTTTCCCCATTAAACACAACTTTGTTTTGTTAGGACTACATTTCACTTTGTTGAAAATTGAGCATTGGAATTGAGATGTGCTGTAAGTGTAAACTATGCAAAAGATGTCAAAGATTTAATACAACAAAAAGAATGTAAAATATTTCAATAACTTTAAAAAGTAATTACATATTGAGATGTTAATATTTTGAATATAAAATATATAATGTTAAATAAAATGTCCCTGTTTCTGTTTACTTTTAAAAATGTGGCTATAGAAAATTTAAAGTTATGTATGTGGCTCACGTTGTATAGCTATTGGACATTGCTGCTCTAGGTTACTGAGTTTTTCAGTCTTTACCTAAACGCTGCTTCCTTAGGCCTTCCCTGACCACTCTTCCCTTCACTGCCTCTCATTACCATGCTTTATTTCTTAACAGGCTTTATCATGTCAATTTAGTTACCTGCTCATTGATTTGCATGCTGTTTACCTGTTTTCAAGGATGTAAACTCCCTGAGAGCAGGGATATGTCTTTCTTGTTCACTGCTATATTCCCAGTGTCTAGTATGTAAATATATTTGTCAGTTATATATTCTTATCTGTCAATAATCTGATCTGTGTATTCACTTTACAGCCAGCGAAACAAGCCCACAGAGGAGCAGGGACTTTTCTCAAGATCACATAATTCTAGGTGCTACCTCCTAATACCTAGTCCAGTATTCCTTGCTCTGGTTACAGTTGATCTGATAAACTGAGGCACACTGAAACGGGAATAAGATGCGCATTTCAACAATGCCTTAATCCAGTATTTCCCCAAGTGTGGGAACCTGTATTAATGGTGGTATGATTTTAGGTGGTACATGAACATTAAATGAGCCAAGAATTACATAGAAACGATTCTTTTTTCAATCTCTTTCAACCTGAAAGGCTCAGTTTGGTGCCAGTATGTCTGTAATGCCTCTCCAACACTTTCTAATCTGCCTTTTAAGACAGAGATCAGGCCTCACATTTAGAGCCTTTGGCAGGCTAACACCATCCAGCTAGAATTCACTAACAATGTTTTATTTTCACTTTACCTATTTTTATAATTACCTTCTACTTATGGCAAGTGATACTGGTTTCCTATCATAGTTATATACAGTTGACCCTTGAACAATGTGGGCATTAGAGGAACTGACCCCAAAGCAGTCCAAAATCTGCATATAACTTCCGACTCCCCCAGACTTAACTACGAATAGCCAGCTGCTGACTGGAAGCCTTACTGATACTCCAAACAGTCAATTAACACATATTTTGTATGTTATATGTCTTATGTACTGTGTTCTTACAATAAAGTAAGCTAGAGAAAAGAAAATGTTACTAAGACAATCATAAGGAAGAGAAAATACATTTATAGTACTGTACTGAATTTTCAATACTGTAAGTTTACATCATCTGTTTACAAGATGAATTGTCTGTCTCAGATGGCAGCTGCAGACCTCAGTCTGTGGTACATATCAAGCAATTTAACTTTTTCTTGTAATGTCATAACTTTGCTTCTTGGGGGCACTTCCAGCATCACTAGTGGCACTTCATGTGGGTCCCATGGTATCATTCAAGTTTTATAGTACTGCGTTAAACACGAAAAATACTCGAGAACTGTGGGAGATCACTTTTTACCGCAATACGCAATTTGCTAGAGAGATGAACTAACTTGGAGATGATTTGCGTCATGTGGTGTTTTAAGCAGATACTGACAATACTTGAGTTCACTGCAATGGCAACAGGAGGTGGCTATGAAATTATTACAGTAGTACAAGATGTACTATAGTTAATTTTAGGCAGTTATGATTTAATACTGCATCTTTATATTTGTTTATATTTCTCTCAACTGTGAATGAAGCCTCTTATGGTCTGTAATTGTGTAAGTATTGATTTATTTTAAGTTTCTATAATAGATTCGTATATATTTTATGGTGGAAAATGATAAAATAGACTAGTATCTACATATATTTTATGTATTCATAACATACCTAACTTTTTCTTAAGTTTTTCAATATTTCTAGCCTACAAGGTTCAGCTGTGAGTTTTTCAAATTGTCACAGATCTCCACAAAATTTTTCCAATATATTTTTTGAAAAAAGCATCGACATATAAGTGGACCTGCACAGTTCAAACCTGTGTTATTCAAGGGTCAACTGTATTTTTTTAAGTTTTAATTTTATTTTTAAATTTTATTATTATTATTTTGTGGTTTTTTTGGAGACAGGCTCTTGCTCTGTCACCCGGGCTAGAGTGCAGTGGTGCAATCATAGCTCAACTGCAACCTCAAACTCCTGGACTCAAGTGATCTTTCTGCCTCAGCCTCCTGAGTAGCTGAGACTACAAGTATGCACCTTGCCTGGCTAACTTTTTTGTTTTTTTGTAGAGATGGGGTCTTGCTATGTTGCTCAGGCTGGTCTCAAACAACTGGCCTGAAGCTATCCTCCCTTCTTGGCCTCCTAAAGTGCTAGAATTACAGGCATGAGCCACCGTGCCTGACCTTAAGTCTTAATTTAAAATAAATATATTAAATAAATAGGTGAAACTCAGATGCGGCAAAAGTTGTAAAAGTGGTTCTAAAATGACTGAGGTTTGGGAAACACTACATTCATCCAAAAGAATGAGTGATGGTGAAATTTCAGGCAGGGGGCTAATTAGTATAGGGAGCTGTTTTTGAGCAGATAAGCTATTTTGCTCCCTGGACTTCTGTAGGGGTCTGGCTCAGGGATCTAGGCCAGGAAGTCTTTAAGGTGGCTTTCAGTTTCTTTGGTTAATGTGGGCCTGGAAAATCTTTCATTAAGTTCCCAGCCAGAGTTTGAGGGGTCCTCCCCTTTTAAGTTCAGTGTAACCCCCACAATGAGAACTGTTAGGCCTACCTTAGAAGATCTCTTCTTTTCTGCTTCTTTTCTGCTGACCTTTTTGAATTTCTTGTTCAGAGCTTCAAAGAGAAACAGAAGAAACAAAGCCAGATGTTTCTGGGGGCCCTGAGTGGCAGTGAAGTGGGAGGACAAGAGGGGCCTCTGGGAAGTCTTGGGGTCAGAGAAAAGAGGAGGGGTTGACTGGATGAGTCATATTGTGAGACTCAGGCCAGCAAGTTCTTGTTAGCCTGCTTGCTGACCTGGAACCAGGGACTGAGGGCAAAGTGTCCTCTGAAGGAAGGCAAATGGGAAATCGAAAGAGGCCCTAGTCCTGTGGCATTTGTGAGGGGCCTGGTCCCTTGACCTAGTTGGCCCTGGGCCACTCAGAGCCACCCCAGGTTTCCCTTCTTTAGTCTCAAGTCTGGGTGCAAGAACTTTGTGATACCCAGAAAACAGACTTAGTATCATGTACATGGATGCACCTGTATTTCCTATGTTCCTATTTTTTCATTTCTCAGAACTTTGGAGTGAGGCAGACCTGACTCTGCTGACAAAATAGCTGTGTGGCCTTACGTAACCTACTTAATCTCCTTGAGACTCACTTTTCTCATCTGCAAAAAGGGTTCTGTAATACCTACCTTACAATGTTGTCTTGGGGATAAATGAGATATGTTTATAAAGTGAAAAGTCTGGCACATGGAAGGTGATCAATGAATGCTAATACTTCCTTTCCCTGCCTTTGCTTCACTGATATGCCTAGAATATCCTCTTTTCCTAGTAAAAGGCAAGGCAGTAAGGGATATTATTAATAGTTTTAAGCTTAGGCTCTGTATTTAAGCACTGGAATTTGAATTCTGGCTCTGCTTATTAAGAATTGTGTGATCTTACTCTAGTTACTTAACTTTCCTAAGCCTCAATTTCCTCAACTGTGAAATATGAATAAAAACAGTACTCACCTCACAGTGCCTACCACACACACAGTATGTGTGTTATTATTAGGTGAAGTCAACCAGAAGATCTCCAATGCCAGGCTCTAATGCCCCTCATATTTTTTCCTGAACAGTCATTCTTAACCCTGGCATGACAGGACTGGTTCATCTCAGCCTTGCTTATATTCGGTAGCACTTCCTGAAGTTTCTTATTGTTGATAGGAGTTCTGTGATTCATTCAGTCTCAGAAATGCTAAGTTAAACCAAGGTCACCAAGTATCTTGACTTCAAGCTTTTTCAGAGCCTCTAACATGCATATTAGATTAGTGAGATGGAGGGCTTTTCCAAATCAAATGAGTCAAGGGACACTTTATTCCCCCAGGATTAATTCAGGGAATGAGCAAGAAGGAGCCATGACCACGGCAGTGGGTACTGGTAGCAGCCTAAGGAGCAGGCTTGACATCCTGCACCCCCTTCTCATGGATCAGAGCCCAGAGGCAGGATCCAGGCCAGGCTACTTACGCACAATAGAGACAGAAGAGAAATCCAATAGGTTCATGGAGGAGTTGCTCCTCAGGCTCCTGTCATCTTTGGGCTTCTCTTCAAGTGGTAGGTGGCTGTAGGTAGTGAAGAAGCACATGAAGACCATCAGGGTAGCCAGGAGCAGGCGGGTGACATCCATCCCAGGAAGCCTGAGTGGGACAGAGAAGGTGGTCAGGTGGGTGGGCCAGGGGTAGTGGCAAGAGGACATGCCTTCCTGCTTTGTTTGCGTTTCTTTGGGCTGGTGTTCTGACCCCATTCTGCAAGTGGAGCCAGAGGACTAGCAAGGCTTAGGATGGGGAAAGGGAATTGATGAAGGAAGAAGAAAGAAAAGAGGAGATGGGAAGAGGAAGAGAGAAAGACAAGGACAAGAGGGAGACTGAAGCAAAGAGAAAAAGAATGCATTGCATTCATCTCTGCTGTCCAGAGGGTGCGTTCTGGTATTTTTAAAGTTAGTGGCCCCAGGAAACGCTAGGCCTGGGCAGAGTTGTTGAAAGGCCTGCTTTGTAGTGGCAGAGGCTTCATGAACATGCAGAGAATAAGGCTAATTAAGATTCAGAAAGTTGCAGGGGAAAATGGCTCCTTCAGACTAGTGTATATATCACTAGACTTCCACACCCAGAGGGAACAAATGTAGGTATGGTTTGTGTCAGGAGGATGGACCTGTGGACATAGGCTAACTGGACTAATTTGTTTATTTGCTAGCTGGATTCTGATAGAGAAAGATGGATCCCACAGTGGGTTTCTTCCCATGAGTGCCTGGGTTTGCCTCAATCATGGCTCAAAGCTTCAGCAGCATTTTTACCTTCTAGAGTATGGGGTCCCTACCCTTCACCCCCATTTCTACATTTTATCTCTGGTCTGGGAAAAGACTGAGACTGCTTTTTCAAGGTTCCCTCCACTCTAGCCATAAGGCCCTGTGGGAGAGAAGAGAATAAACAGTTTGCTCATGCTGGTCTTGCCCACTCCTGGGCTTCCCCTTGTAGTAGCTTGGCCAGTTTCCATCCTAATTTTCTCAGTCTTCAGCTAGATGGAGTCAAACTTTCTGCATGTCTGTTACATTGCAGGAGGAGGGGGTCCAAACAGCCACCTCCCACCCTCATTCCAAGCTTCTTGAAGTTGGAGGGGACAGTCCTGTCCTTTTGAAGTCCATCCTCTACCCCTGCCAGCCCATTCTCCTGATTTCTTCAGATCTTTTCATCAATTGGGCACTCGCCTGTCACAAACTGGCCACCAATTTTCTTTCTCAAAGCCTAGTGAGCTGATAGAACAGGCACTGGGCTGGGAGTCAGGACTGCTGGATTCTTGTCTTGGCTCAGGCATTAGTAAGATGCATGGATTAGTAAGATGAATAAATTTGGGCAAATCCATTCTTTTTTCTGGACTCCAATTTCTTTCTTGGTTAAATGAGGGGAGTGGTCTAGATCAGCGGTTTGCATTCATTTAGCAGGGGAATTCTTTCTTCAAAAAAATACTGATATGCAGAATCCAAATATATAAAACAAAAAGAGGCAATAAAGGGGTTTCTCAGACAGTTCATATCTTTGTTGTGTGGTGAAACAACACATCTCCTTAGGCCCTAATTGCCTGAAACAGCTCCTGAGGCCCTAAGGTTTCCAGCTGCATGCAGTTTGATCTCTGAGGTTCTTAGCCTCTCTATCCATAATATTTAAACAAACAAACCAGTAACAGAAAAGTCTGGGGACTGAGGTATAGTTATTTGCTTCATTCTCTGCTTCTCAGAACTTGTACTGTCCTCTGTCAAAGCCCTTATCACATTGTTCATGTGTTTGTCTCTCCCACTTGATTAAAAAAAGGTATCATTTTTTACTCATTTTTATGACCCTGGACTTGGTACAGTAACCAGCCCAGAGCAGTAACTCAACTAATGTGGCTGAATAAATGCTCACGAAATTCCACTAGTCAAAACCCCTGCCCTTGGGCAATCCCCTATATAACTGCTAAACAGCTGTGGCTCTTGCTTCTGTAAACCGCTGGCAGCAACTTCCTGCTATGATAAGACAAAAGAAAAAGAAATCTGGTAGCAGGTGCTCAAAATTTGGTGGGGAGTCTCCTCTGAGCCCCCCGGGGTAATAAAACTTGATTCTCTACACCTTCCTTGTGCCGCTCGGTTTGTTCTCAGTCAGTTCCGAGATAATATTTTGGTTCCCTGACCTGGTACCCCGACTGCACTGGCCCCTAGAAGCCACCGGCTCCGGAAGGGAGTGGTGGCCATTTGGCTTTAATGACCTTGGTGGAGGTGGCGCCATCCGCCTTTTTGCAGAAACTCCCCTGCTTGTTGGGACCCCACCAACCACCGGGCCCTGAACCTGCCCGGTCGAACGTGAGGGTGCACACAATCAGTCAGAAGATTTTGGACACAGTAAGGTCCCGGGACCCGTCCCAGTCAGGCCTGTCCTATGGACGGAAGAGGAGCTTGATCACCTTCAGGTAGAGGTTCCCTGGGAGGGAATGTTGTAGCCTCTTTGGTGTGACTGTGTGAATGTTTAGGGTTCCACAGCCCCTCAGCTAGGGAACTTGACTCGGTCCTCACCTGCGTATTTGTGGCAGCCTCATATGGCATAAAAATGACCCACTCCCCAAAAGGGGGGTGACCTGGCCCGGGACTTATACGGGTGTACCTTAGCCAAGACGTGCCTAAATCCCCGCAAGGGGAGCAGCCAGGCGGACAACTGAAAGACCTCCCCACCCTTGTGTGACACCATTCACAATTTCATCATGGGAGGGATGGAGTCCAAGCCGATGGTCCTGAGGTGCATGTTAAAGAATTTTAAGAAAGGATTTTCAGGTGACTATGGAGTATTAAGATGACTCCTAATTGCCTTCGTACACTCTGTGAGGTCAAATGGCCCTCCTTCGGAGTCGGGTGGCCTGATAGGGACACATTTGATGTCCCGACTGTCCAGGCAGTTTGGAGAGCAGTCACGAACACTCCAGGACACCGAGACCAGTTCCCATACATTGATTGTTGGCTAGAAATAGCCCAGACTCTGCCTCCCTGGGTTCGCTTCTGTGCAAAAAAGGGACAGAGTAGGGTTCTCTTCATCCAGAAGCCTGGAGGAGCTATACACGGATCAAGTCCCAAGAAGTCAGATGTTAAAACTGTCCACCAGGGATCCCCGGAAGACAATTTGATTTTGCCTCCACCGTATAATCCCACTGACCTGTCCCCAAGGCCACCACCACCTACGGCCCTGGACACCCCACCGCCATCCATCTCACCGCCTCCAATGCTGGAGCCACCCACCAGAGGGACCCTGGTGGCACACCATCTCCATTCTGCCCAGAATCCAACTCTGGCCCTCCAATTACCACTCGGCGAGGTCCAAGGTCAGCCCCGTGTGGCGGATGATGGAACCGTCCAGCCCAGACAGCCAGTCCTCTACTATCAACCCTTCTCTACCACAGACCTCCTAAACTGGAAGCAACATACTCCCTCCTACACTGAGAAGCCCTCCTACACGGTGTTTGTGAAGGGGATAAAAAGCCCACTAATATGAATAAGGTTGCTCAGGTTACTCAGAAGGCAGACAAGACATCTAGCAGCTTCTGCGAGCGCCTTTGTAAAGCATACAGGGTCTACACGCCCTTTGACCCTGAGGCACCAGAAAACCAACAAATGGTAAATGCAGCCTTCGTGGCACAGGCCTACCTGGACATACAGCGCAAATTGGAGAAGTTGGAGGGTTTCGCTGGAATGAATATCACTCGACTGATGGAGGTGGCCCAGAAGGTCTACAGAAATCGGGATCGGGTTACCCAGAGAGAAAGTGACAAAAAAATGAGATAAAAGGTCTGACTTCTAGCAGCAGCACTTGGAAATCCCATGGCCCCTCAGAAACCTGGCCAGCACCCAGAAAGAGGACGTCGAAGGAGGGGGACACTGAGACCAGACCAATGAGCTTATTGCAAGGAAACCGGACACTGGAAAAATTAATGGCCCCACCAGAAGACCGGCCCCCCTCCCCCAAAGACAGAAATCTCCCCGAGGCTTCCAGCTGGTACCAGAAACTCAAGATCTCATTGGACTTGCTGGCATCAGCTCGGAATAGGGCTGACCAGGTTCCTTTAGCCTTGGCCCCCAGGAACCCACGGCCATTATGGATGTGGGGGGCCAACCAGTGACCTTCATGGTGGACATTGGAGCAGAACACTTGGTGGTGACAACCCTGATATCCCCGTTCACCAGTCGGGAAACAACTATGGTAGGGGCCACCAGGGACTGAGTTGCCTGACCCTTCTGTCAAGCCCAAACTTGCCAGATGGGGGGACATAAAGTGACACATCAGTTTCTATACCTCCTGGACTGTCCAATCCCTGTACTGGGGTGAGACGTCCTACACAAATTAGGAGCCCAGATCACCTTCCATCCGGAGGGTTCAGCCAGTCTCTCGCTCCAGGCCCTGGGATCCCTCATAATGGCAATCACAATCCCAAGAGAGACAGAATGGCAATTATATAGCAAAGCCAGAGAGGAAAACAATCCTCCTGATTTCAGACAGGACTTTCCAACAGTCTTCACAGAAGACAACCCCCTGGGCTTGGCACACCTGTGGCCACCTGTGATAGTGGAGATAAAGCTGGGAACCCAACCCACGAGAAAACGACAATATCCTATCCCAAAGGAAGCCTGGGAAGGAATCCAAAAACATATAAACAGGCTCCAACAGGAAGGCATCATAGAATGCCAATCTCCCTGGAATACTCCTCTACTCCCAGTGAAAAAGCCCAATGGGAGCTACTGGCCGGTCCAGGACTTACAGATGATCAATGAACCCACAAGTAACCCTCCATCCTGTGGTGCCCAACCCTTGCACTCTTTTGGGACTCATTCCACCGGATGCTGTGTGGTTCACTTGCTGGACCTGAAGGATGCATGCTTCTGCTTACAGGTGGCACCAGTAAGTCAGCCTCTTTTTGCCTTTGAGTGGGAGGACCCCGGCACTGGGAGGAAGAGGCAGCTCACATGAACACAATTGCCACAGGGCTTCAAAAACTCACCAACCCTATTTGGAGAGGCACTAGCAGCGGACCTAGCCTCATATCCAAGGGAAGAGTTTGACTGGATTCTCCTGCAATATATAGATGATCTCCTCCTGGCAAGCCAGACTGAGGAAAGTTGCCATCAAGCCACTCAGGCCCTACTCCAGCTGCTTGCCAAAAGAGGATATAAGGTCACCTGGAAAAAGGCCCCCATCTGTAGAGAAAAGGTTAAATACCTAGGTTTCCACATCTCCCAGGGACAGAGAGCATTAGGACATGAACAGAAACACACAATCTGTACCATCTCAAGACCCAAAAATCAGAAACAACTTCAAGAATTTCTGGGACTGGCAGGATTCTGCCGCATCAGGATCCCAGGACTCTTATTACTAGCAAAACCACTCTATGAAATCTTATGCACACCTGAGACTGGAAAATTCGAATGGGCAGAAGTACAAGAACAAGCCTTTAAGGACATAAAAACCTTCCTACAAAAGGCTCCAGCACTAGAACTACCAGACTCCACGAAGGACTTCAATTTGTTTGTGCATGAGCGAGAACATGTGGTGGTAGGGGTCCTGACTCGAACTGTGCGCCTGTGGCAAAGGCCTGTGGCATATCTGTCCAAGCAATTAGACTCAGTGGCATCTGGATGGCCTTCATACCTCCGAGCACTGGCGGCCACAGCAACCTTAGTTAAAGAGGCAGACAAACTCAGCCTGGTTCAGCGGATCCACGTGCGGATCCCGCACACTGTGATAAACCTCCTCAATAGCACCGGTGGCTCTCCAGAAGCTGATTAGTCCAATATCAGGGACTGTTGTGTGAAAATCTACAGATAAACCTTGAAACCGTGCCGACTTTGAACCTGGCTACCCTCCTGCCCATCGATCCAGGACTCTGAGACCATGATTGCATGGAGATAATGGAAGAAGTTTATGCCAGTAGGCCAGACCCCTCAAAGACAGCCCCCTACCAGCCCCAGAATTGGAGCTTTTCACGGATGGCAGCAGCTATGTCAAGGATGGGAAACGGAGAGCGAGCTATGCTGTCACTACACATGAGAAAGTGATCATGGCAGGATCACTGTCAACCGGATAGTCTGCGCAAAGAGCAGAGCTATGGGCTCTGATCCAAGCCCTAAAACATGCAAAAGATAAGAGGACAAACATTTACATTGACTCAAAATATGCCTTTGCCACCCTACACGTCCATGGAGCACTCTACAAGGAAAGGGGGCTACTCACTACAGGAGGCAAAGAAATCAAAAACAAAGAAGAAATCCTCCAGTTACTGGAAGCCACATGGGAACTGAAGGAGATTGCAGTTATTCACTGCTGGGGGCATCAGAAGGTGACAGACCCAGTGGACACTGGTAACTGTTTGGCTGATCAGACAGCTCAAAATGCCACTATTCAAGAGCCCCCTAAAGACGACCCCCAAGGTATCAGTCAAATCCTACTAGTGTCGGAATGGCCAGAGAAACCAAGTTATACACTAGAGAAAGACTGGTGGGCAAAACAAGAAGGTGCTACAAAGGATGAACTAGGATGGTGGCACCTATCGGACGACCGAGTTTTCATCCCTGGAAAATTAGCAGATCCTATTACTTCCCAATATCACACTCTGTCCCACATGGGCAAAACAGCCCTCACCAATTTGCTCAACAAATATTACTATATTGCCAGACTTGCATCCCTTACTACAACCATCTGCTCTCGCTGCCAAGTCTGTGCCAAGAATAACGTGACAACACAACCCAGGCCCGCCACAGGCATCCAGTACACAGGAACTTCCCCCTTGGAAGACGTAGAAATTGACTTTACTGAAGTAAAACCATGCAGGAGATATAAGTACCTGCTGGTTATGGTGTGCACTTACTCAGGCTGGGTTGAGGCCATCCCCACACGGACTGAGAAGGCCAGGGAGGTAATGAAAATCCTCCTAAAAGAAATCATACCTCGGCATGGACTACTACTGTCATTCGGCAGTGACAATGGGCCCGGCTTCCCGGCAGAAATTACACAATCTCTGGCTAAAATGTTAGGAATCAAATGGAAACTCCATACTGCTTATAGACCACAAAGTTCAGGGAAAGTAGAGCACATGAACCGAACCCTCAAAACCACTCTTGCAAAGCTGTGTCAGGAAACGCAGCTACCCTGGATAGATCTACTTAGTCTAGCACTCCTCAGAATCAGGTGTGCCCCAGGGCCAACAGGGTACTCACCCTTTGAAATTCTGTTTGGAAGACCCCCATTCACAATTAAAACTATCAAAGGAGACATCAGACAGCTAGGGGAAATAAGTCTACATACACAACTTACCCTCCTGTCTAAAACCTTAAAGCAAATCAACCACACTGTCTTAGAAAGAACTCCCATAGCCTCAGGACTCCCGGTCCCTCCCCACCAGCCTGGAGACTCAGTCTGGGTTAAAGACTAGAAAAAGACACCCTTAGAACCTACTTGGACAGGCCCTTATACTGTTGTTTTAGTCACCCCTACTGCTGTTAAAGTTCTAGGTATCACACCTTGGATCCATCACTCTCGAGTGAAAAAGGCTGCGCCTGACAATCACCTGGACTTCTGGAGAGTGCATCAGGACCAAGAAAATCCACTCAAACTCCACCTGCGTTGGAAACCCACCAAGGCTGAGACACCAAGGACTGCATTAGGCGAAAGAACCAACTGGCCCCAGGCATTGCCACCGCAGTTTTGGCCTTACTACTAGGAATTGGACTCTATACGACAACTCCTAGAGACTGGACAGTGGGGGGAGAATAACGTTTGTTATATTATATTGGGCTGCTACAAGATGTTTCTTCTACCTTTGGCAATCACTCTAACCTTCTTATGCTTCTCTACCAAGGCACACCCAACATGCTCATGCGCAACAGGGAAAGCCTGTGTCCAAATGCCGATGGGCCTCAAGTACTGTCACTCTGGTGGATTTACCTATACTACCTATATGCCAAGTAGTTGTTATACCACAGCCACCCAATGTACCTATAGGAGAAAGATGTTTTGGACCAGAACCATTTCTGGAGACCTGGGAATATGTCACTCCCAATAGGGAAAGCAGGCATGTTGGACATATTACATCCATGCAGGGTTGTCAGATGGAGGGGTAGTTCAACATCAGGCAATAGATGAGTACAACAAAAAGTTAAAACAGAACTTATCGAAATAGGCTCAGCAACACCAGCACCATACAGTCACCCTGATCTAAGTGGCACAGGAAAACTTACCCTATTGAAACATCCCCACTAATTACTAAGTTCTTAAATATAACCCTTCAGGCCCTACCTAACCATACCTCATGCTGGATCTGTCTCCCACTCCAAAAACGGGTCTATGTTGGAATCCCCGTATCACCAGAGTGGAATTGGAACAACAGTACATCAGAAGCAGGGACTAATTGGATTGTTCTCCTAGGGCCAGTAGCCAACAGTGTCAGACTAGCTATTACCCAGAACCAGAACATTACATGTTACAGCCAGACACAAGGTAACGACACAGTGGGAGAAGTTCCTGGAGAAATTTGCACACAAAACATAACCTCTCCCTCTGGTAATAATACAGCCTGTGCCCCTAGAGGCATCTTCTTTCTCTGTGGGAACCAAGCTTACTCCTGCCTTCCAGACAACTGGACAGGGAGATGTGCACAAATCTTCCTCACACCAGACATATCTATTTTCAATAACAGAGAGTAAGAAATAGCCTTGAGCCCTCATACAACAACTCAACAAAAGCAAGCCCTCCTAGCCAGCCTCCTAATAGGCATAGGGTTCCTATTCGCCACTGGAATAGGAACCAGAATAGGTGGGTTAGGAACATCATTAAACATTTATTACAAACTGTCTAGGGAACTAAATGAAGACATGGAACGGGTAGCAGACTCCCTTCTATCCCTTCAAGCCCAAATAAACTCACTAGCCGCAGTAACCTTACAAAACTGCCAAGCTCTGGACCTCCTTACTGCTGAAAAGGGGGGACCTTGCATTTTCTTGAGAGAAAAATGCTGCTACTATGTGACTCAGTCGGGAATAACAGCACCAAAGTCAAAGAATTAAGGGAGAGAATTAGAAAAAGAAACCAAGACTTAGAACGGTCATGGGACTTCAACTTGGGATCATGGGCTACATGTTTACTACCCCTAGCCAGACCCATAAAAACTATACTTCTCCTAATAACTTTGGGTCCCCTCATTTTCAACTCAGTTACAAGATTCATAGAAAACACCATCTCACAAAGGACAGCCCGACTCATGGTTGTACAAGGGTACCATCCATTACTTGATGCATTATAAAAAGAATTTTGTAGTAAGCATCAAAGGGGGGAAATGATAGAGAAATGGAAAATTCCACTAGACAAAACCCCTCCTCTTGGGCAATCCCCTATGTAACCGCTAAACAGCTGCCTGCTATGATAAGATAAAAGAGAAAGAAACCCAGAAGCAGGAGCTCAGAATTTGGTGGCGAGTCCCCTCTGAGCCCACCGGCATAATAAAACTTGATTCTTTACACCTTCCTTGTGCCGCTCGGTTTGTTCTCAGTCAGTTCTGCCGTAACAAAACTAAGCTCCTCATTTTCCTGGCTCAGTGGGTTTCTGAAAAGCACATTGTTGTCTCCTTAGCATCAACTATGATCTTCCCTCTTTTTTTAAAGAGGATCTTGGTCTTAGATATATATTTTGGGTGATGTGTGACCTAACCCCCAGCTCCAGGGGAGGCCTTGATTTATCCATGACAAAGAGCATAATCCCATCCCATTCTCCCCAGTATTGATTCAGGCATGAGCATGTGACTAAAGATGGTCTAACCAGAGGAAGCCCAGGCCTTTTTCTGATTGTTTAAGGACATTTTCTCTTACTAGATATGTTAATGTAAAGCCAGTAGTCCTGGTTAGTGCTGGCAGCCATTTTATAAAGGGAGCCAGCTTTAGAATGCAGCTGACATAGTGGAAGGCAGACTGGACAGACAGTATAAAAAGAAATCAAGTCTTAGGGCCACCTCCAACTCCTTATGCCAAAGAGAAGCTAAAAGCCTCAGGCACTTGTCAAAAACTGGCCCCCCACAGGTCATTCATTAAGGACAATCCTTACTAACCTCCCAGAAGCAAGAACATGCAAATTGTACCTATGTCTAGCACCTAAAACTAAAGCCTATCTGATTCCACCCTAATAATGAATTATAAGTTTATCTTACAGGTAGCAGAACTAGAGACAAGACAGAATCAGACATTGTTTCACCTAACAAGACAGAATCAGACATTGTTTCACCTACCCAGGAACATCTACATAATTGATGCTTCCTTCACTCCTTTATTTTATGTAAAATGTAGATTTCTTGGACCTCACAAAAATGTAACCACTTTGCCTTCTCACCTTCACCTTCCCTTCCCCACACTTTTCTCCCTCTCTCTGTATGCCTTTAAAATGCTGAAGGTTCCAACTTCCCCTTTGGAAAAACAGCCACAACTTGTCTATGATTTGTGTTTTTCCTGGGTGCATCCTCAAAGTCTTAGTTTAATAAACTTCCATTGATTGAGATTTTTGCCTCAGACATTTACCTGGGTAAATAACAGTAAGAAAGAACATTGGTAACACAATTAAGCTACTGGATCAGAACTTGCCTGAAGCCCGTCTTATATCTGGACTTATCAGTTAGACAAGCCAATACATTTCCTTTACTGTTTTTAAAAACCCAAAATAAGTGGTAAAGATCTCAGTCGATGGAGGTTTATTAAACCAAAATTTGAGGATGTGTCCAGGAAAAACACAAGCCACAGATGCATCTGTGACTGTCCCCCCCCCACCCCAAGAGGGATTTGGGAACTCAGTATTTATTTATTTAATTTATTTATTTTTTGGATAAGTTCTGGTGATATTTTATTTAGAAAAAGATAATCATTGATTTTAAGATTTTAAGTTTTCTTTCTTTTGAATGCCACACTAATTATACATAAGATAGTACCAGATAATAATAAAAGTATTTACACGCTGAATACAAAATAAATACAAAGTAATTGTAGAACAAATTAGTTATCCATCAGTTCGCTTTGCTTTCCCAATGTCCATCCTGTTTCATTTTTCTTTGCCTTTTGTAAATCCTTTTCTTTCTTGTTTTCAAATTGATTTTTGGCTCTAGTTTTACCCATTGTATTTCTATTGGTTTTTCCTCAGCTGGTATAACAAAAACATCTGCAGTGGGATCATGTGGGACAAGTGTCTCTGGCTCTCTCTTTCTCAGTTTGTGCACCTCTTTCACTTGCTGTTTCTCTTTGTATTTTGCAGCTGTGATGGATCTTATGACC
>RJWJ010010032.1:0-48135 GCA_004363605.1 Indri indri | reverse complement strand
TCTGTCTGGGAAGAAGTACCACAAAGAAAACGAAATTTGTATTTTGCAAAGTGCCAAAATTTTAGAGTGAGAAAATATTTGGAAAATCAGTAACCGTGAGGGGAAGGGGAACAGAAATACTCCAAATGTGTAATAGAGGAGAGGATGAGGGCACAGTGCTGAACAATCTTTACGTGAATCCATTTTTGCTCCAGAGATGATAACCACCAATAGTAATTGTAAAATCTTTTTGCTTCTCATGGGGAAAAAAATCTCATGGGAGAAAAAGACTTGTGGGAGAGCAGTTTAAATGAATAGGCATAAGTGGCTCAAGGCAATAAAAATGCAATTAAATTAAAAATATATGAAAAATACATTGCAAATGAAAAAATGCCTTAGTAATGTGAGGTATTATACTTTCATTGTGGAATAATAGTCTGAACTTACATTGGATACTGTGGCACTTTAGACCTTTGTATAAACATAGACATGAGGAGGCATTTCATCAATGAGGAGATTGGGGTTTAAACATTTTTGTAAACAGCTCTCATTTAGGTGATATTCAGCTCCTGAACTTTCAGGTATAACCAGATTTTCTGGTTGCTCTTACAGCAGTTTGTGTTGACCAAGAAGAATCTATTTCTAACACATTGCCCAGCTTGGCTGGAAATTATAGACTGTCGCTCTTCAGGTATCAGAGCTGAGTATAAAGACGAGCTTATAGAATGGTTTTCTAGCAAAGGTGTTTTCCCCTTAAGGGATCAAGTATTATAAACAAACCCTAAGGTTCACAGGAAAAGGATTTAATAATGTAAAAAAAAGACATACACCCCTTAGGAATATATTCTCAATAGCCCAAGTATTCCCTTTCCCCTAACACAACATGGAATCTAACTTAAAGTTAAAAAAAAAAAAAAAAAAAAAAGAGCATGATAAACCTACACTAGGTAAGAATTAAAACAACCAGTAAACACACTATTATGTATTTTATTAAGTAGTATTTTGTAATTTTATATCAGTTAAAATAGTCCTTAATTGTACAATATTCTTTTTCACATAGATTTTCTATGAGCTTTTATTGAGGAATGGAAATGAAAATATTCATTTTACTTGAGGTATAGAAATAACCCCAACATTTTTAAAAATTTCAAACACTGATTTATTTTCCTGAGTTCAGAAAACCTGGATTTATGGTTCAAAGACTGAAAATCAATTTAATAAAAAATAGATATCATTGTTAAACTTCAGTCCAGTTCAATTGAATATTGTTTAATAATAAAAGCTCATACCAAGGGAATTGATTAATACTATACAAAAGGGAAGCTTTTAAAATTGATCACATTTTAGATTGAGGCTATCTAAAGAAAAAGAGATTTATTGGGAGAAGGGATTTCTGTCTGGACTTCTATCAAGTTTTACTTTTGAATATAGCAAAATTGCCTACTCTGAAAATTGTAAAAGTCATTAAATGAATGTGTTCTTACTATCGCATAGCATAGGCCCTGTGTAGGCCTAGGCTAATGTGTGTTCTTGTGTCTTAGTTTTTAACAAAAATGTTTAAAAAGTAAAAATAAATTAAAAATAGAAAAAAAACTTATAGAGTAAGGATATAAAGAAAGAAAATGTCTTATAGGATATGTTATATTATATTATGTTTTATATTATATTATATTAATGAATGCAGACTTTTACCTTCCATAAATTTTATTTAGGAGGGTTCCCTTCTCAATATAAGCAACTTCTATAGGAGTAGATTTGAAATCAAGAAAGCTTGAAGTCAAATTAAAGCTCTGCTATTTACTAAATGGCCATGCTAGTTACTTAACTTTTATAAAACACAATCTCCTTATCTTTAAAATAGGAATAAAAATTACTTTGCAGTAATACTATGAGAATTAACTGACATAATATATAACAAGTGCTCAGATGATATTCTTATCCCTCAGATGCTTTGCAATAATAATCAAAAGGTAAATTTAATGATGTATAAATTTTATCTCAATAGAGTTGTTATAAATAAAATAGTGCAGTGGCCTTTAACACAAGTATTCAATGGAAAATTATATTACATGTTCCTGGAAAGCCAAATTCTGTTGTGTTTTTGGTAATTCATCTCATATCACTTAAAACTATGCTTGGTAGTGAATAACATAATACATACCTTTTAATCTTTGAGTATTTGACTTGGTCATTCTATTTCTTCACGTTTTCTTTGTCAAATCCTGATTTTAAATCCCAGAAGAATGATATAGCTACAAAAAAATCTAAAGGTTTCCATGTTTAATCATTACAGAACCTCATGATAATAGTAGGGATTTTGTTAGGATGATGTGAACAATACAAAACTCAAAAGAAATGACAGCTTCCAGGTCTTATTGTTATTCTTAGGAAATTTCTATTTGCTAGAAATAGTGGTAACATATTTTTAAATGTAAAGTTTAACATACATTTGGTATGGTAGAGGTAGAAATATGAACACAGTCTAGCAGGTAAGACAATCTATACAGAAATAACTTATGAAAGTCCTTCAAGGCAGAAGCTGTATCTTAAATATCTTAGTAGGTAATTTCTTATACATGAAGAGCACTTAATAAATGGTGAAACAAGTAGTAAAGCAATGAATAAGAAGACTCAGACTCTCAAGCACCCTTAACCATGATTTATATTAATGTTCCCTTAGGAAATGCACTCAGAGTGTGATTTGGAACTCAAGATGTGGCAGAATCTTCCCTAACTACAGTATTACATGCTCTTAACCTGGCGGGAGGTGGGAGATGACTAGGCTTTATGTTAGCCTTTATGTTAACCGTCATCTTTATGGTTTAAGGAGTGGAGGGGAGGGCCACCAAATGTCACTCTTTCCATCAATATTCTACTGTGTATCTACATTCATACAAAGGAACTGGCCTTTTTACCTTGCTAGACAACCAAATCATTCTGTAAATGATGGATGGAAAGCCTTTGTCCTCACAATCTTGTCAATATAATCCCATCTCTGTTTCTAAAAAAGACATACTTAATAGAGTACTTTAAATTAATCAGTTTACAGAATAAACTTCATAAACTCAGCCAAGTATGATAAAGTGACGCTACTTTCCACAATTGCCTTCATAAGAGACATCTTTAAAAATGTCAAGAAAACTTAGGAATTTAGAAATATTCTCTGGAAACATTTTTTTATATACACACACATATACATACATATATATACATATATATTTTTTTTTACTTCTAGCAAGCAATGTTTTTGCTTAACTAATTGGTCACAGGAACACTGGATTTTATATTCAGGCAAATTTGCTTGCATTGGAGTTTTGAATAAAATAGGAATGTACCTATCTTTAATTATTGTTCTTTTGGTCTGTACTTTTACAAGTCTTAGAGTCTATATCACACAATTAACACTACATCATAAAATATATTGCATTGCCTGATATTGTTTTATTATAAATTTGATTAGTTAAAGAGAAAATGAATGGTTTAGAAATTCAAAGAACCAGAGTATGAATTTGGTTATGGTAGTCAGAAAAAATTTGAGGGAGGTTCAATTCCCATTTACAGATACTAAAGGGAAGGTAAGCCTTGGAGAAGTCAAGAGAAATACTGGGGAAGTTTCCAGTGAAGGAGCCATCTGTGGAGGACTATAGATTGATGGAAAATGGCTTGTTGAGGAGATCAGCAATAAAACAGCCTGAGTGAAGCAAACGGAAAGCCCAGGAGTCATGTTGGGAAAGGTCCGTTGGAGCAAATTGGTGCTGAATTCCAGGATGGGCTTGGACATATCCTACAGGACATTGAGGGTTTTAAACATCTGTGAGCAGAAAAGTAACAATTTGTTCCTTAGGAAAATTCATTAGGCAGCACCGTGTGAGATGATACTGGAGAACAGATGTTGTTATAATGCTGTATGCACAGTTTCCTAATGAAGGCTTGAATAACAAATAAATGGGTATCTTTTTATTTCTTCAGGTCGTTTGTGGGAAAAATTAAGTTTCTGAAATAAACAGCAATAATTCTGCTTGTGCTCTGCAGTTGTCAGAAGATGGGAGTGATTGGCAGGAAGATATCAAGAGACAGCAACAAGTCGCTTTAATGTCTTTAAATGCTGCAAGGTATGAACTGTATAAAAATGTTGCTACAACATGGGAAACCCGGTAGCAGTGGACCTGTGGAGGGCAGGCTATCCTGGCCTTCGTATTCCCAAAAGTTTGTGCTCACTGCCAGTGTTTTCACCTGATTGCCATGAAGAACCACAATCCAGGTACTTAAAGAAATCATTTTCCCTTCTTTCTATAATATCTTGGTTCCTTTGTATATAATGTGTGCTCCTTTTTTTTCTGTTATCTGTCTAGCCTTTATTTGTTACAAATATGACTAGATTTGCCCTAGTGTTATTGTCACATGCAGGAACAGATGGACCCCTGCTCAAAATTTGATTCAGATGTTCAGACTGATGACACTACACACACACACACACACACACACCCCAAGAAAGAATGAAAAAAATTCTCACTTTTATAATTAAAATCTTTGGGGAGAGCAGAGGAGGCCTCTCAAAGAGGTGCGTAATAGCTCAGGAAAGCAAGGAAAAGAAATTGGCTTGAGGTTTTATTGTGGTTGGGGGTGGGGCCAGGGTGAGGGCTTCACATGTAGACAGCAGCTTATGTGGCTTAACTCTCCCACCAGACCCTAAGGCAGGAAATACCCAGAGTTTCCTATTAGCTTGCTCAGTTGTGGAGCACAAGAAAAAAAGAGAAGGATGACATTTAAAAGTCATAAACCAGTGAAACATCAAAAAATAGAGTCAGAGTCATCATTACAACTAAGGTGTTTATGTTCTTTTTTCTATGTGTTTCTATGTATGAAAGTTTATCCTGCTTGTTGTCCATTGAGTGTCTTGCCTTGTTAATTTGATTTTTATCACATTTTTGGAAATTTTTAGCTACTATTCAGATATTTTTCTGACTAAATTTCTCTCTTTTCTCCTGAGAATTCAAATGTGCATATGCCAGATTAGTTGATGTGGTTCCACAGGTCACTGACACCATCTTCCTTTTTTAAATCTTTCTTTCCTCTATTCTCCAGGTTGGATAATTTTTTATTAATCTGTTTTGATGTTTACTTTAACCTCAAATTTGATATTAAGCCAACTCAGAGAAGTTTTCATGCATTCACACTTCTGAAATTTCAATTTTCTTCCTTTCAATAGTTTTGTTGTTTTCTGTGGATATTGCCCATCTGTTCATTCATTGTGGCTGGTTTTTTTCATAATTTCTTTTTTTAAACTTTTTTTTGCATAATTTTTATTTCAAAGTATTAGAGGGTACAAGTTACATGGGTGAATTGTATAATGCTGAATTCAGGGGTTTTACTGTGCCTATCACCAGAATAATGTACATTGTACCCAGTAGGTAAGTTTTTATCCTTCACCCACTCCCACCAACCTTCCTTCTTAGTTTCCAGTGTCTTTTATACCACATTCTGACCATGCGTACCCATTGTTTAGCTTCCACTTATTAGTGAGAATATGTGGTGTTTGTTTTTCCATTCCTGAGTTACATCACTTAGGATAACACTCTATAATTCCATCCAAGTTGCTGCAAATGACATTTTTTCATTCCCTTTTTATTGCTGGGTAGTACTCCATGGTATAGGTATACCACATTTTCTTTATCCACTCATCATACCATGAATTGTTGGGCACCTAGCTTGGTTCCATATATTTGCAATTGTGAATTATGCTGCAATAAACTTTCAAGTAGAAGTGTCTTTTTGATATAATGATTTCTTTTCCTTTGGGTAGATATCTGGTAGTGAGATTGTAGGATCAAATGGTAGGTCTACTTTTAGTTTTTTGAGGAAACTCCGTACTGTTTTCCACAGAGATTATACTAATTTACAGTCCCACCAACAGTGTGTGTTTCCTTTTCACCAAATCCACGTCCCAACATCTATTGTTTTTGGATCTTTTTAGTAATGGTCATTGTAACGAGAGTAAGGTGATACCTCATTGTGGTTTTAATTTCCTTTCTCTGATGATTAGTGTTGTGGAGCATTTTTTCATATGTCTCTTGGCTATTTGTAAATCTTCTTTTGAAAAACTTCTGTTCTTATTCATATTTTTTGTCTTATCAGGACTCTACATGAAATATATTAGCAGAACGGGCAAAATGACTCTAAAAGTACTGTCTAGCAGGAGAACTTCATTCTAGGACATTATACCATGGTAAGGAAGAAGTCTATTTAAAAATGTGGGCCAGGTGCACTGACTCACTCCTGTAATCCTAACACTCTGGGAGGCCGAGACAGGAGGATCACTTGAGGTCAGGAATTCAAGACCAGCCTGAGCAACAGTAAGACATGACTCTACTAAAAATAGAAAAAATTATCTGGGTGTGTTGGTATGGGCCTGTAGTCCCAGATACTTGGGAGGCTGAGGCAGGAGGATCGTCAAAGCCTAGAAATTTGGGATTGCAGTGAACTGTGATGATGCCACTGCACTCAAGCTGGGATGACAGAGCAAGACTCTGTCTCAAAAAAATAAAAAAATAAAAAATAAAAATGTGATTTTCATATCTCTCTAAGTAACAGTATTATAAAAATAACTTGTGATTGGCTTTTATAAAGCAGAATTTTTCTAGGAAGTAAAAATAGCGATAGAAGTACTGTAAATTGCAGCAGGAAACCGATACGCAAAACTTCCCCAAACTTTGTCATTCTGTGCCAAACTCAAAATATTACATATTGCTTGCTTTTTTTTTTTTTTTTTTTTTTAGACAGGTTTTGCTCTGGCCGAAGTATAGTGATGCAATCACAGCTCACTGCAACCTTGGACTCCTGGGCTCATGTTATCTTGTCTCTGTCTCTCAAGTAGCTAGGGCTACAGGCACATGTCATTACATTGGGCTAATTCAAAAAAAAACTTTTTTTTAAAAGATAGAGTCTTGCCCCATTGCTCAGGCTGGTCTCAAACTCCTGGCCTCAAGCTATCCCCCTGCCTTGGCCTCCCAAAGTGCTAGGTTTATAAGTGTGAGCCACTGTACCAGGCCTGTATTGCTTACTTTTAAGAAATAAACAGCTGTTAAAAGTGATTGTTTTGTAAGTGTAACCAACACTGTTACTAAGAATGTATAATAAAGTGTATAGCTGATCACAAGCTTCATTTTTCTGAGTATGAGCCCCTGTTAACAACCTGATAGGATGTCTACAAATAGACATTGATTGGCAGCTGCCTGATATGTGAAGGGGCAAGGAAAGCTCACTTAATCAGAAAAAATCATGGTGCTTATACTTTCAAATGAGACAATATTTGAGCAGGTTGAGTTCTTAGGATTGATTAGGAATTAGTGCAAATAAACAGAAAATTTCTCAGACAATTAAGAATTAATTAGGCTTTTCATCACCCCACTACACTGATATGCTTGTGCTTATTAACTTTGCCCTCCTTCTGCCCTCTCGGCCTCATCACAGTTTTAATAAATATGCTCTCCTTCCCAGCTTCAGACTCAGCAGCACAGTGCTTCTCAGAATTCTGACAGGCAGGCGCTGGTTGTGTCAATGTCCTCAGGTTAGAATTGGGCATTCATCCTTCCCTGGGAGCCCATAGCCCAGTTCCGATTACAGAAGTCCCTGCATTTCTTTTGTTTCTAATCAGCTTTAAGATCTGCTCCTTACTGAGACGGCTTGTGGGTACCTGCATCCCTTTTTTTTCTCAACCATATTACTCATCTCTCTGTCAGATTTTTTTCATTGTTTTGTTTCCTACACTATAATTTCAACAAATAATTAAGTTCTTCTTTAGTGCTAGGGCACTGGCGAAGAATGACTCTGAAGCCATTTTCTTAATATTCATTCATCCCCCAAACTGGGATTCTGCCCTTTGGTGCAGATACTTATAGTTTTAGGTACAGGAGATGCCTGGCTGACTAGGTATGTTCTGCCTTCCCGATTCAATGCCTACTTCTGGAATGATGGCAGACATCCTCAAGCTATTCTGTTCTCTGTGATGATCTAGTTCCCTTTGGATTATAAAATCACCACCCCTCATGATATTTCCTACTGGTCAGTGGAAAAAATATTGGATCGACATTTTTAAAAAAGAGGAATAGATACACATGAACATGGAGGAAGTAAGAAGCTATAGAGCTAGACCTTCCTAGATATGTTAGGCATCTTCTAAGGTAGAGTTAATATGAAGACATTTTCTTTAAAGACTGAGACAGTTGCCTCTTAATTGTCCTCTCCTTAGTGTTTGTCTATGGAAATGTAACAATGTCACCAACACATATGCCTTAGAAAATTTTTAAGATCTTCTAAGTAAAGAAATATAAAAATGTGAATTTTTCTTTACTTTTAAACACTTTTTTAAATAAATACATAATTCAGTGTTCAATAAATGAGTCCCTTCCCATTCATTCTTTGAGTTTGCTTATTTTTGAAATGAGAAATGTTGTCTATCCAAATAGGTTAACATACTCTTTAAAGAAAGCTTGGATATCTTATACACAGAATAAGATGACTTTAGGCTCAGGCCATTAAACTTCAAGAGAAACATTGATAAACTAGAGTTTTTTCCCACTTGATAGTAAAAGCCTGGAAAGCCCCACTTTCTAGTCTTAATGTTTGTAATCTTTGACCCTTATTATATACCCAATCACAGCTCTATCTTCTCTAAGAAGTCTTTTCCAGTTTGCCCTAAATTACTTAATTGCTCCTATCCCTTAAAACTTTTAAAACACATTTTGCCTTACTCTCTGATTTTCCATTCTTATGCTAAGATCTTGCATTAATTTTCAAATATATGTTATATCCCAAGCAAGAACATAACTGGCTTAAAGCAGGTGCATGCTCTGATCTTCTCTGTACTGCATAGGGCCTTACACACAGTAGGTAATTTTAACAATTGAGAAAACATCTTTTGAAAATACAACTTTTAAACCCATTTACTTTTATAAACTTTCCTTCTTGTCCTCCATTCTACTTCTGGATTTAAGACATATTTATAAAACACTTCTCAAAAATATCCATTGCAATTTCACTGGCCAGTCTCTTTGCTGGCCCAACATAGAAGGGAAGACTGACATCCAGAGATATGAATGAACTTATTTCCAACTGCAGTTGTTATATGTAAGGGAAAATTTAAGACTTTGAAATAAGCAGTGGAGATTACTGGATATTCTTTCAGCAGTAAGTTAGAGCCTCTGAAGATTATCTGATCCAATGGAACATGCATGGTTGTCTCTTTTAGATTATTTTACAAGTCTGTGGAGAGTAAAGTTAAATCGTAGAAAACTGATGGCAATGCGAATTGTTTCTGCTCGTGGCAGAACGACCCCACCCTCTGCATAAAAGCCAGTTTTGCATTCATTTGCAGGTTCATTTTAATATTTCTTATCTGTAAAGATATCTGTTCTTTTGAGTCTCCAAGATACCAGATGGAAAATCTGTCTGGATTTTTCATTTAATTAATAAGTAAAATATTATCTTGACACATATTTGTTTTAGATTTGTATGAGAGTCATGATTTTACCTCATTTTGAAAATTATCTTTTAACCAAAGTCTCCTGCCAAGGTCATGTTGCTTACAGAGTATCTCAGTAAAAATCTGACTATTACCTCAAAAATATTATATTTTTTTGTGTTTGCTGGTCTCTAGAAAATTTCTCTCATTCTTAGCAGAATTATGAATCTAAAGTAATTTAATTTAGTAAATCCACCTTTCTCCTTAATAGCTGTAAAAAGAATTGTGGAAAGAGTTTGAGGAAGATAGCTAAATATTTCATGTATTGTGATTATGAGTGCTTTTAAGTACAAAAATATTTAAGGAGCTTCTGTGGGTTTCAGTAATCCATCCTGTTTTTGGTCAGTGCTAGGATACTCTCTTACATTGGTTATAAGTAAAACAGTAGTGAAATATGAATGTGTATTTGTTAGAATAGCCAAATTACAAAACACTGACAACACCAAATGCTGGTGAGGATGTGGAACAACAGGAACTCTCATTCATTGCTGGTGAGAATGCAAAATGGTACAGCCACTTTGAAAGACAGTTTGGCAGTTTCTTACAACAGTAAACATTTCCTTACCATACAATGCGACTATCATCCTTTTTAGTATTTACTCAAAGAAGTTGAAAACTATTTCCACGTAAGTACCTGCATACAAATGTTTATAGCAACTTTATTAATAATTGCCAAAATTTGGAAGCAACCAAGAAGTCCTTTAATAAATGAATAGATAAACAAACTGTGGTACATCCATACGATGGAAGATTATACAATGATAAAAAAAGAAAGGTTATCAGGCTGCAAAAATACCTGGAAGAACGTTAAATGCACACCGTTAAGTGAAAGAAGCCCATTTGAAAGGCTACGTATTGTTTGATTCCAGTTTGCCACTTTCCAACATGACGTTCTGAAAATGGCAAGACTACAGAGATAGTAAAAAGATCAGTGGTTGCCAGGGGCTCAGGAGCAGGAGGGAGGGATGAATAGGCAGAACAAAGGAGACTTTTAGGGCAATGAAACTATTCTCTATGATACTGCAATGGTAGATATGTGATATTACGCATTTGTCATAACCCATAGAACTGTACAACCCAAAGTGAACCCTAATGTAAACAATGAACTTTAGTTGATAATGTTTTAATATTCGTTCATTATTTGTAACAAATGTATTTCACTAATGCAAGATGTTAACAATAGGCAAAACTGTATGCAGAGGGAGAAGCAGTAACTTTCTATATTTGCTGCTCAATTGTTCTGTAAAACTAAAACTGCTTTAAAACATAGTCTTAATTATTTAAAAAATGAGAGAAAGAAAGAAAGAAGAGAAGAATTAGAATAATATTGCTTATTGCCTCATATGTTAAATTGGGTGTGAAATTGGGTGTAAAAAAACATTTAGCAGCAAAAAAATTAAGTGATAGACATGTATTCATTAGCTTGATTACAAGAGTGCACTCTAAAATATAATTTAGTGAATTATACTAAATTGAAGGAAGAGCAGGGAGAAGAAAAAAAGAGGAGGAAATATACTAATTATATCATTGTTTATATAAGGTAATCTTTAGAACAATTATAGACTAAGCATATATATGTACATATACACACACATGCACATATATGGTATATGTAGTAATTATAAATATATTAACATTACTATACACATACAATATAAATGTAATCATAAACCTCTAGCATAAATATATTTATTTTCTTAGATATTAGAGAAATCAAACATGTGTACCTGTGTATATGCATGCACACCCATACACAGACACACACACCACACAAAGAAATATTAATAGACCATATTAGGAAAAGATTATAAACATAATCTAAACCTAAACTATAACATAAACTTCATCCATCATGCCATCTAATGTAAGTGGGCTTACCTCTTCAATTAAAAATTGGACCACAAAACAAAATCCAATTCTTTCTATCAAAAGGTCACGATGTCAGTAATGTAATTCATCAAGGCTGAAAATATTAATAAGAGGAGAAACAAGTACACTGCAAGGAAATGCATATTAGAGTAATGCAGAGACTGCAATCTTAATATCAGAGCAGGTGGAATAGATAATTCAGTTCTGAATAAGAGTAACAACATGGTTGGAATTCTCTATCATATAAGATTTATGGTAATTAAGATAGAAGGTTTGGGCACAAAGATAAACAGCTATAGTAATTTAATATAACATATAACCTAGACACAGATGCATGCACATGTGAAAGCTTAATTCATAACTGAGCTGTCACTAAAGTTTATTGGGGAAATGACTGACTCTTCAATAAATTGTTTTGATACATTCCGCTTTCTACACTGGAGAAAAAGACTACTTCTTTCACAAGGAATAAATAGTCAAATGTAAAAGGCAAATTTATAAACTTTATGAAGAAAATATGAAAGACTAGACTCATAAAATTAGACTAGGAAGATGTATTCTTTCACATAAATGAGAAGAGCTTAAACCATTAAAATGAATTCATAAATTTAAATAAATTAAAATGTAGAATTTACTATTCATCAAAGTGAGTATAAAAACATGCCACAAATTGAAAGAAGACATTTAAAAAATATATACCTGTCAAAGCATTTGCATCCAGAATAAAAATAATCTTTATAAGCGATCAAGGAAATACATATTAAGGCCCAAATTACACACCCTCCATTTTAACTGAAATTTAAAAGTCTGACATCACTTTTGAGGATGGATGTTTTAAAGAACACTATTCGGGTGATGGGCACACTAATAGCCCAGACTTAAGCATTATAAAAGCTATTCATATAACAAAAACATTTGCACCCCTTTAATATTTGGAATAAAAAAAAGTAGGCCAGGTGCAGTGGCTCACGCCTGTAATCTTAACACTCTTGGGAGGCTTAGGCGGGTAGATTGCTTGAGGTAAGAAGTTCGAGACCAATGTGAGCAAAAGCGAGACCCTCTCTCTACAAAAAATAGAAAAATTAGCCAGACATGGTGGCACATGCCTGTAGTCCCAGCTACTTGGGAGGCTGAGGCAGAAGAATTGCTTGAGCCCAGGAGTTTGAGGTTGTAGTGAGCTATGATGATGCCATTGCACTCTGGCCAGAGCAACAGAGTGAGATGCTGTCTTAAAAAAAAAAAAAAAAAAAAAGTAAGTAAAATTTTTAAAGAATGGTGTTTTATTCACTACTGATATGTGTACAAATTTTTTGTAGTTATTTCTAATTTAGTCTGTATAAACCTTGGGGAAAGTTTAAATGAGAAAAAAACCCAACTCATTAGAAATTCAATTAATTTTGACTGAAACAGAAAACCTGATTGGGATAAAATATAAAATTATCACCAAAAGATTATAAACTCTTTAACTGGAATTAGTGTACCAGATAACAATTCAACCAACAATGTCTTAAGGACTAGAACACAGGAAGTTATGTTTTCTTGGGAATTTAATAGGGAAGAAATTATTCTATTTGTCTAGGTATCATAATGTAGATTATTTTATAGTTTGGGTTATTTTATAGACAAAGAATTAATTAATGATGTGGAGATATTTAGACAGAAAACAAATAAGAGGAAATGGTTTGGGGAGATAGGGCCAAGTGAATCTATAAAGACAGGGTTTTTATAAAGAGCACGTCAAGAACAGTAGATCTATCTCTCGCATCCACGCCAATGTTTATTGTTTTGGGACTTTTTGATAAAGGCCAGTCTCACTGGAGGTAAGTGATATCTCATTGTGGTTTTGATTTGCATTTCCCTGATGATTAGAGATGTTGAGCATTTTTTCATATGTTTTTTGGCCATTATTCTGTCTTCTTTTGAAAAGTTTCTGTTCATGTCCTTTGCCCACTTTTTGATAGGGTGATTTTTTCTTGTTGATTTTCCTGAGTTCTAAATAGATTCTAGTTATTAGCCCTTTATTGGATTTGTAGCATGCGAAAATTTTCTCCCATTCTGTAAAAACAAGCACCACATGCACTCACCATCAAATTGGTATTAACTGATCAACACTTAAGTGCACATATAAGAATAACATTTATTGGATGTTGGGAGGGAGGAGGAGATGGGCATATGCATAAACAATGAGTGCGATGCACACCACCCGGGGGATGGACATGCTTGAAGCTCGGACTTGCGGGGGCAGGGTGGCAAGGGCGACATACATAACCTAAACATCTGTACCCCCATAATATGCTGAAATAAAAAAAAGAACAGTAGATCTGAGATGAGCTTCATCCACCTGATATATTGGCCTTGTACTAGTGCTTTCTTCTTGATTTAGAATCCTATGAGTTTTCTAGGGATGCAAGAAAATTAGACAAAGGCAGATTTATCAGGCTTATGTGACCACAGCCCATGAAAACGGACATAGCAGTACAAATTAATACTCACGGATTTCAATTCTTTTGTGAAAGCATGTGGACTGGATATCGCAGAATCAACTGATCATGATTGTAGTCATTGGGACCGAAAGAAGAGGCAGTATTATTGAGAGGAACTGTTCTCACATCAGCTTCACCTTATAATCATCTGGGAAAACTTACTATTTAAAAATTCTAATTGAAATAACTGTCTTGTGATGGGAAAGAAGCAATAGTGTTTCTTTAATAAATTATTTTATTGCATTATGATATATACACACATATGTATACACACATGTATGAAAGTTCATGAATAACAGGTGCAAATATTGGTCAATTTTTACAAAATAAACACACATCTCTGTGTCACATCTACTATTATGGTACTGGAAACCCAGAAACTCATTCAAGCACTCTGTCACTATCCTCTTTTCTTCATTCTCCAATGGTAAACTATATGCTTACTTCTTACATTATATATTGCAATACATAATAGATATAACATTATGTCTATTATATATATAACATAGTACATATCCATTTTGTAAGAGTGGAATCATGTGGCATACACTCCTTGTAGTAACATTTTTCCCAAGTCCCTTTACTAAATTAGGAAGTTCCTTTATGTTCCAAGTTTGCTAATCCTTTTCTTTTTTTATCATAAAGAGATTTTGAATGTTATCATTTTATTCTCAATCTGTTGATATCATCATATACTTTTTTTTTCCTCTAGTATGTTCATGTGGTGACATATATGTTACATTGTAAAATGTTAAATCCAACTTTCATTTCTGGAATTAATCAAAGTTAGCTGTAATATATTATCTTTTTTATATAAGACTAAATTTGGTTTGTTATTTTGGTGAGGATTTTTCATCAACATTTGCAAAAGATTGGTTCTAATTTTTCTTTCTTGAAATGCTTTTGTTATAAAGGTTTATGCTTCTAAGATTTTAAATATAATAGCTTCAGGATGTCTCTTTGTTATTTTTAATATTGGTAATTGTTAGATTTATTTTTTAATCTTTAATCATCTTCCTGAGGTTTATCAATCTTCCTAGACCAGCAATTCTCAATGTGTGGTTGCAGAACCCTAGGGATCCCTGAGACATATTTAGTGGACCTGCAAGATCAAAATGATTTTCATAGCAATGCTAAGATATAACTTGCTTTTTTCACTGGTTTCACTTTGTGACATTTGTGCTTGTGATGCAAAAGTAATGGTGGGTAAGACAGTAAAAATCACTTTTGTTGAACCTCAACCCTTGAGTACACATCTTTTTAAAGTTCTGTATAAAAAGATGGGAAGTACATATAAAGTACTTCTGCTGGATACCTGTGTGTGATGGATATCTCAAGGAAAGAACTGATACAATTGCTTAGCTCATCAGTTGGCCTAGCCACTTTGCATGGAATGCCATTTTTACTTGAAAGAAAAAATGACAGAAAAATTTGATTCTTCACACTTAGATATTTGGTAGATATTTTCCCAAAAATGAATGAAGTAAGACTTTAACTTAAAACAACTGATAATACCTGTTGCTAGTGATAAAAATTGAGTCTTCAAACAAAAAGAATTTAAGAAAAGGTGTATCTACCACTATGAGCTTGATGGTTTCTCAATATTTAAAATTTTACTTACTGATGAGCTGTGTGTAGATATTAGTAAATGTGACATGTTGATATATAATGACATATTTCAGCATTTGTAAGTTATATATCTCATTGAGCAAATATTTACCAAATGACCAATGAGGGATGTTATCAAATCATGTATAGATTCAAAATCCATTCAACGTTCAAATATTTCAGCAGATTTTACTGTAAAAGAGTATAATAATTAATTGATACGGTTTCAAATTCTACTTTTAAGAAACTACCAGTTCTTCAAGATTGGTTCTAATTTTCAGTTAAGTTTGGGTATAACATATAGAAGTCACCTCTATGAGAAGTGGCCTCTATCCCTGGATGGAGTTCATTTGTGGGGTCTTTCCATCTTTGTTTTTGTTTTTTTTTCACTTGAAGAGCATTCTTAAAATCCTATTTGATTTTATTATGTTTCAGCTCAAGCTATCAGTATTTCCCAGACAAAAGGGGTCTCATTTCTATGTCAGACCCATAGCATTAAAATTACCAAAAAAAGAATATCTACAATTATTTTAAGAGGTTTTCAAAATAGTCTTTGCTCTTCCAAATAAATATGTATCTCTGAAGATAAATCTATATACTTCAATCAAAAGAGCATTTAAGCAGATTGATTGCAGAAGAAATTATAAGAATTTCAGTGGTCCTCTATTAAGCCAACGATAGAAGACATTTTTACTAAAAATATAAAACAATGCCAGTCTTCTCCCTACATTTTTTTATTTGGAATATAAGTATTTTCATAAAAGTATATAATTTATATTAACATGCAATCAGTTTATGATTGTTGCTTTTAAACAAGTTGTTAAATCACTGTTTTCAAATGTTCAGTTTTAATTTAACATAGAAAATATTTTCAAGGATCCAGTGGAATGTCTGGCACCTTCAGGGTCCCTGCTGCTTGGCAGGTTGTGAACTCTGGTTCTATCTATTTGGGAATAGATAAATCTGTGCTTATTGCTTCAGCTTCTTTTCTCTTGCTTTCTACCCAATGTCTGAAATGTTAGGGTTAGGAATTGGCAAATGTCATGATACAAAACATCATAGAATATTGGGCTCAACTTTGACTTTTCCTTCTCTAGGGAACTTAGTCCTATGGTCCCCTAACTTGCCTTGATAGCTAACCAATGCCTTCAAACATTTTTTTAAATACCTCATTCAGGTGTTCTAGTTTTCTTCATAGAGGTTGACCTGTTTTAAAGTTGTCCATACAGCCTAGAGTGGAACTCTCTCATAAGCGCCTTTGATGAAGTAATGACAGAATGTATTTTGTAAGTTCCCCAAATGATTGTATTATGTAGTCAGGGTTGGAATGGTTCTTTGGAAACAATAAAAGAATTTTAATTGCATAGGCCTGGATCAAACATTATGTACCCAAGTGATGGTTTATGTGTTGACTCCATTAGGTCACAGGGTACCCAGACATATGGTCAAACATTATTCTGAATGTGAGGGTGTTTTTGGATAAGACTGACACGTAAATTGGTAGACTAAATAAAGCAGATTGACTTCCCTAATATGGATGGGCCTCTTTCAATCACTAGAAGGCCTGGATGGATAAAAATGATTGACCCTTTCCTGAGTAAGAGAGAATTCTTCCTGCCTGATGGCCTTTGAACTGAATTTTTCCTGCCTTTGGATTTGCACTGAAGCACTTACTCTTCCTTGATCTCGAATCTCTAATTTCGAGCTTGACAGCCTTCAGACAACACCATTGGTTTCTCTGGTTCTTAATCCTTCTGATTCAGACTGAAACTATACTATCAGCTCTCTTGGGTTTCCAGCGTGCTCACTCACAGGGCATGTCTTGAGACTTGTCAGCCACCAAAATCACATGAGCAATTTTTTATAATAAATCTCTTGATAGACAGATAGACATCCTATTCTATTTCTCTAGGAAACTACAACTAATTCAATTTCTAAGTGCATCAGGGCCTTACGTATTTTTTCTTCTACTGAACAAAGTCCTGGCTTCTTTTTAAACACACCTCATGGGGGTTATTTGAAGTAAACAATGTGTAGCGGCTATTATACAACATGAAAAACAACCAGTAAAACAACCAGTATGAAATACTATGCCATTTAACTTGTGTATTCCTCTCTATCTAAACTTTACCTAAATATAGAGGGCCCTGGGGTTTCTGAACATTTCATACAAAAATTCCATCTCAGGGTCTTTGCCTCTTTGTCCTCTCTGCCTAGATTGGTCTTTCCCAAATGTTTGCACAACTCACCTCATCCAAACCTTTCTTCAAATGTTTCCTTCCCTTCGAGGCCTTCCCTGATGATCCTCTTTAAAGTTGCAAAAACCCTCTCCCATTTTTTTCCCTTTCTCTCTTGTCTTTTTTTTTTCTCACAGTACTCAAACTTCTCATACGCTTATGATTTACTTATTCATTTTATGTATTTCCTCTACGACCACCTCACTACAACATAAGCTACACAGGGGTTGATTTTTTGTGTGTTCTTTCATTTTATTTCTATTTTGTGATTTTTCTTCAATGCCTCAAAGTGTACCTTTCGTAGTAAATGTTCAATATATGTTTTTTTTTAATAAAGAAAACTGTCTGTTAAGGAGATTCTAGAAATTTCTCAATGATCTTCTACTCTGTCAGCCCATGGAGAGAATGGTCTCTTGACTTCATGTAAAGAAAAGTGGGGAGGGACAGCAACTTAATCAGAATTGGAAGTTTAAAAATCAGCTTTTTAAATGTGAGAATGTAGGGTACATGATTTATTTACACACTTTCTGATACTGGCGGACTGCTTTGGGGGTTTATAGGATTCCAAATGCTCAAGGCAGCAAGAGTTATTTCTTGCTGCATACATTACAACTCAGTAAAGTAAAAGAGGACTGATACAAATATAGAGCACCACTTTTAAGAAAAAGAAAAAATATGTTTACATGACTCTTCTGAGATGATGACATAGAAACAATGTTTCAAAGGGATGAGTTCTAAGAAGGATACTGGAGATTTGGGAAGCCACCAGTTTCTTGGTAAGCAACTCACAGATTTATACACAACATGTAGTACTAATGTTATGCTTATGTGAATGCTATTGGCTCCACAGAAGATTAAAGATTTGTTTTTTCCTCCCAATTCCTTTTTGTATCAAATCATAATTATCTGCATCATCTCTGTGATCCTAACTAATTCTGGTGAGCAATAATATATTCCAAGACTTGCTTAGTGTGTGTTTTCTAACTTAATCCTCGTAACTACCCTGCATTTAAGCATGTGAGGACCAATGTTTGGAATTACTAAGCTTAAACAAGGAACACAGTCCTAATTACAGTTATGATTTTGTGCAGAATGTCTTCTGAATATAAATAGTGTTCAAATCCTATTTTAATTATATGTGTTATTAAATGTGCTTTAAAAATCTCCTTGAGTATTGTTTCTAATATCAATAACAATAATATCTGCCAAAATATCCTGCACTTATCAAGTATCTACTATCTGTTAGAAACTGCCAAAGACAAAAGAAGTGTCACGCACAGTCTTTATTCTCAGAGATAAAAGAATAATGCATCTGAAATCCAAAGCAGTAGTAAGTGGCAAATGAGTATAGAGATGGGAGAAAGCTTAGTGAAGATGCTATGTGTGATAAGCATTGTATTAATAGAATGGGTGTAATTTAAATGGGTAATGATAACAGAGGCATGTTCTGGTTAATAGTGCACATATAGGAAATAATGGGTAAAGAAAAATTCCTGAAGCAGAAAGGTAATTTTAATGAACAGTAGGGCAGAAACTTGAGATATATAGGTCAGAATTAACACAGACATATTAAAAAAACAAAGTTAAACAGAATTAATTTTGCCTTTAAGCATCAGAGGTTTTTCTGTTGTAACACATGATGGATCTATGAGGGCAGGAAAGTCATAGGCTATATTTGTAGTTCAGATATGTGAGGGCTTGTACCTAAACATTCTGGGAAAGTGAAAATGAAAAACCATGGTCAGGTGTGAAGAATCTTGTTCAAAAGTTCATTTGGACACAAAGAATTCTGAGGTAGAATTAGGAAAGAGGTATGGACTGCAAAAGGTGTGGTTGAGAAAACTGGGGGATGATTCCTAAGAGATCCTCCACAACTGTTGTAAATCACAGATTTAAATGCAGCATGTAGTGCTCATGTCGTGCCAACTTAAACACTATGGGCTGCAAAGGAGATTAAAGACTTGCTTTTGCCTTCCAATAAGTTCATTGTCAACATCGTAATTATCCTCATTATCCAGGAAAGATCATTCAGGTTGTTCTTGATATAAGACTTCAAATAGTGCACTAAGGTCAGAAGACGTAGGGCTGTGGTTATGCATGTACTTCCCAGCTCCGCTGTCTTCAGCTAAGGAAACAGAGCGGGACATGCTCGGCATGTGGTCTTCTTCGTAGATATAATGCAGTAAGCAAGCTGAAGACATAAAGTCAGGCATACAAAGAAAAACCAGACCTGGTGTGTTTTATGAATTATGACTCAGTGACAGAGTCCTATAGGAGACGGAGAATAGGGGGAGTCAATAGCTAAACACATTCATATGCATCGAAGACACACAGTGACGTGGCTGACTCTCTGTGAGGGCAGCCCTAGAAACAGAAGCTAACACTTACCAAACTCCTACTACAGAACTGGCATTGTGTTAATCACTTTATAAGGAATATATTATTTAATCTTCATCAAGAATCCACACACACAGTTATTACTACACTCCTTTCATAGATGAGAAAAACCAAGGCTTAAACATTAGAAATTTACCAAATGTCACAAAGTTGTCAAATGGCAGTGGCAGGACAATTTGTGATTCATCTAATTACAAATACGGCTTTTAGACATTACACCATAACGTCAAGTGTAGTTTTGAACGCACATGATTTGGAGAATGATGTTACCATTTGGGAACTCAAATGGAAGAAACAGTTTTATACACAAAACTAGTTTTGTAAACAACTGTGGTGAGTTTAGTTATGGGTTGACATGTGGTAGAAATAAAACTCAAAATGAGTAGTAGGTGGAAATAATTTAAGTTTAGAATAGACAGAAGGAATGAATGAGAATACCTATTTGGGAATTATCTATGTATAAATTACAATCAAAGCTACAGGGTGAATGAAATATCCAATGGAAATGGTGTACAAAAAGGTCAGAGCTGTGTTGGGAGTGGGTGAGACAGCAAAAGGAAGCAGAAATGGAAATAAGAACCATAGATGGGATATATCCTGCTGTAAAAAGTCAAGTAAAATGATGGTTGAAGAAAAGTGATTAAAGGAAAGCTATTTGGTTTTTTGGTTATTCAGTAATGAAAACATTATGACAAAATTTTAAAAGCATTGGGTATTTTTATTAAACACACTGTGACCTATTTTCTTGTGTGATAAATAATGAGCAGTTGTGAGAAGAATTATTAGAAATGAGCATTAAAGTCTGTGGTCTCAAACTGACTTAATAGTAACACATTTTGAAACATAGAGCCCAAGTAATGTGATAGCTAATGGACCATGTAACATAAGCAATGACCCTACATTTTATGGTCACGCTTTCATGACTTAGAAGTTTTTTAGCATGCTGTGTGAGATGCTTGATTAAACACATATACCTTTCTGTTTCTTGAATGTCTATTCTCTATTTTTTACTTCTGTGGTGAGAACTTCTATTTCCAGTGTAGTAACAATAAGAGACAAATATTAGCTAACGTATATTGTGCACTTGTTATGTGCAAAGCACTTTTCAAGAACTTTGTGAATATATGATCCTTATAAAACCCTATCAGGTAGATTGCTGTCACATTCATGTCATAGAAGAGGAAACAGATATAGAAATGTTATATAACTTGTAAGTTAGATCACACATTTAATAAGTGGTAGAGACATAATTCTATATGAAATTGCCCTACCAATGGAACAAGAAAACTAGTCATGCATTTATAGTGGAAATTCACAGTAAAATCTGAATATCCAATATTCACATTACTTACTTGCTTAAAAATCCTTACCAAAGCCAGTAACAAATTAGTTCCCATCGATGTGACATAATATTAAAGCAATGATTACAAATGAATAGGGTGAGTACTTGGGGTAGGGGGAAAACATGTTCTATATAAAAATACAAAACAGTGGGAGGTAACTCAATAACAAGTATACCTTGTTTTATCGTGCTTCATTTTATCACACTTTGCAGATACTGCGTTTTTTAAAAATTGAAAGTTTGTGGCAACCCTGCGTCGAACAAGTCTGTGCCATTTTTCCAACACAAGATGCTCACTTTGTGTCTCCATATCAGCATTTTTTATCAAGAGAGTATTTTGTAATTGAGGTATGTACTTTTTTAGACACAGTGCTATTACATACTTAATAGACTGCAGTGTAGTGTAAACATAAGTTTATATGCACTGGGAAACCAAAAAAATTTTGTGTAACTTGCTTTATTGCCATGTTGAGTCATTATAAAAGGGGCCAGACACTTCAGACATGGCGTGGCATGTCACATGACTTGAGAAGAATGTGAGGGGCAGCCAAGTGTTAGCAACTGGAGCAGGCCAAGCAACACTGTGGAGACCCTTGTTCAACTACTTCCTTCCACAAATTCCTCATCACACTTTACAGTCTGGTCTTCAGGCCTCCATCCTAAGTGAATTCCACTTCTAACCTATTAAAATACAATTTCGATTATTTTCTTCATCAGCTGAAAAATATTTGGTGGTCTCTTTCCACCTGCCTTAATACATTTCAAATTTGCAAAGAAGAACTCTGCCTCTCTTTGAATGGCATTCCCTTCTTTATCCCATCAGAGTCCTACTTATTTTCCATGGCCCAATGACATTTTTAAATATCATTTATTAAGCAACACTTTGTCCCACTCCCCAGGCTACTTATCACTCCCTCTTGAGGGTTCTTGAAACACTTTGTGCCCATATCTTAAGATTATTGTGAGAATGAAATAAAATAATGCATGTGAAAAACTTTTGGGAGAAAAAAATGTGTGGTGTATACATACAAGCAGAAGCAAATCACTTCACAATTAATGAGACAGATTTTCGCCATGGACAGGGAAGAAAGCAAAAGTAGTAAGTCTGTTTTTGGAGAAACTGCACAGAGAGCAGACCCTAAACAAGAGTTGAGCAGAAGCCATTAAGCACTGTCCAACAGAGCCTCCAGGCCAAGGATATTTGCTAGAAATATGACGTGAGCTACCCATGTGAGCCACGTAAGTGAGAAATTTTCTAGTAGTCACAATTAAAGAGTAAAAATAAACAGGTGAAATTGCATGTAGTAATGTATTTATTTCACCCAATTGCCAAATATCATTTTAGCATGTAAAATGCTTTGACATACTTTACGTTCATTATTTCACATGTGGTCTTTGAAATCTGGTGTCTATTTTACCCATATGGCACAGCTCAATCTCAACTAGCCACATTTCAAGTGCTCAGCAGTCACACGGTTCAAGGCTACCAAACTGGATGGTGCAGCTCTAGGTCATGCAGGCAGTGTGAGAGAGGGTGAACACATACACACAATATTTCATTTGTTGAACAATTTGCCAAAGACTCCACCGAAGGTCACCTTGTCACCTGATGTGAACATGACTGTCCTACGTTTTAAAGTATTCTGGTGCTGTAAAATTAGTTTTAATATACTTCTACATTGAATTTCTCAGATTCATTGAATGTATTTTCTTGTCCTCTAACCACATTAATTCATCATAGCACTCATAGAATCAGTTTGTTTTGAAAAGCTCAAATATTCAGAAAACCCAACTGAGGCTTCAGAGTTGTCTAATACGGTAGTCCCTAGCTACATACAGCCATTTAAAATTAATTAAAATTAGATGATGTTAACATTTTAGTTTGTCAGTCACACTAGTTGCATTTCAATGTTCAATAGCTACATACCTAGTGGTGTCCATACTGGGCAAGAGCAGATATGGAGTATTTTTGTCATCTCAAAAAGTTCTACTGGACAAAACTGCTTTAGAAATTCATAGCATAAATTCTGATGGTGCAGTAAAGTCAAAGACTGGTAATTTTTTTCTAACCTTGATTTACTACTTTTTTTTTTAATTTTGGAAAGTAGAATATACATTTAAATGTGTTTTCAATAGCCTTTCTAAAAGGAATAAATTGACTTATATAATATAGACTTTTCTGCCATCCCCTTAATATTCTTTTACTGTTGCCAAGAATTTATTTAACTAATTTGTGAATCATATTGAGAACTTTGCCCCCAAACTTTAATGAAACTGCCAACTATTTTACCGTTACAATTAGAAAAGGTCTTTTTTTTTTTAAAAATGAACCTAGAGCAAAGCAGGTGAGAGGTTGCCATGGATCAACATCTTAAAATTAATTTGATTTACTTGTTGCTATTTTTCTGAATTTAGCTTGATTTCAATTGTATTAAAACATGCTTTAGTTATCTTTTTAATGATTCCGTAAGATGATACTTAGCAAGACTCTATCCAAAATCAGTTAGAAGGCATTTTAACATTGTTTTTACTACTTTGTCTTTTCATAATAGAGCTTCCTGGTGGTTTAGTCATTGCACTCTATTATTTTCAACCAAGTTAAATTCATTGAGGTCACTGTGATTGAGAAATGAGTCCACTTGAAAATGATGCTGGAGTGTTGTGAGTGGGAATCCACTCTGGCCATGCAGTGGCCTGCCAGGTTCATGAGAATTGCTTTTTCCATATATTGAAAGATTGTTAACAAGAAAAATTTGTTTAGTTTTCAATAACTTTTGCAGCTTGTTTATTTATTTTACTCCTATTGACCATTTTCCATGTTAGATTATATCCCTTTTCTTTATGAATGATCTTTATCTCATGTCCAAATAAATACACAGTGACTATCTCTGCTGACAGTAAAATCTGTGAACATCCTAGAACATAATGACAGATAAATTAAATGCCAGTTATTATAAATTATTTCAAGTGGTAGTAATAAAAAAGGAAGATTGAAATAGTAGTCTGTGATTAATTTTTATTAACTACTAATTTTTAATAAGTAAGGGGATATTTACATATATGTGTACTCTATTTTAGTAGCTTTATCATGGATAAGATACACATTTTTATCTATCTCAGTAATTGTATAGATATACAGATAACTATGATAAAGTAAAAAAAATTAGAAATTGGAAAACAGAGAATCTATAACCAAAATAGATGGAACTAATCAGAACCAGTGACAGGCAAAATATCCATACATGAAATGAGTCTACCAATATGTCCTAAGATGATGGCTTAGTAATGTTCCATGGGAACAACTGGTTGTGTGGACTCAACTATTGAACTCCTGGAGTATAAACATCATTATGGCCTACTGATTATAAGGAGATGTAGCTAAAACATAACTGAATGAATCTAAATGCACAGGGAATGCACTGGGAAGAGACAAGATGGACTTGGGAGGAGAGGGATGGGCACTTAGGTCAGAACAATCCACGGATGTAAGTTTATGTTCAGGAAGGAGTTCTGCACAGTAATGATCTCCATGGATGCAAATCATCTTGAGATTTTAATCTGCCCTGAATCCCAATCAAGAATCAATCTATTATTAATCCAGAGAGTATAATGTTGACTGGCTCAACATAATATCTCTTCCTGTTAGAACTATAAATATTACTCTAATCCAGGTGGTTGTATAAATAAATGTTTCTGTAACTTTAATATACAACACAAGTAGGAAATAATTGAATGAATAAAAATGCATCAATAATCAATAAAATAATTATTCAGTAATATGTTAAACATAAGAATGATAGTGGATTTTGTCATCACTGAAAAGTGTGTGTGTGCTTACTGTATGTTTTAAAAGTGTTTGAAACCTTTAAAAACACTGGGAAAAAAACAAAATTTATTAAAATATTCAAGGCAGTCTGATTCTCAGTTTTAATTGCATAGTAGAATCATTTGGGAAACTTGCAAAAATGCTGACAGTAATATACAGACAAATCAAATAAGAATCTCTGGGATTGAGGATAGGCCTTTCATATTTTTTTTAAAAAAGCTTCCAGTAAAATTTTATTTTGCAATCAAGGATAATAACTACTTATTTCATGGAATTTTGCCAGTTATACTTACAACAAATTTTTAAATGTTGACTAGTATTTGGTTCATAAAATGTACACTATATAAAATTTGTTTATGAGTAGTGTCTTAGTTCAGGCTGCTATTGTAAAATACCTTAGACTGGGTAATTTATAAACAACAGAAATTTATTGCTCATAGTTCTGGAGGCTGGGAAGTCCAAGATCAAGGTACCGGCAGATTTGGTGTCTGGTGAGGTCCTGTTCCTCATAAATGTTGCCTCCTCACATGGTAGAAGAGCAAACAAACTCCTTTAGGCTCTTTTACAAGAGCCCTAATCCCATGATTGAGAAATCTGCCCTAGTCACCTAATCTTCTTCTCAAGACTGTACCTCTTAATGCCATTGGAGATAAAATTTAAACATATGAATTTTAAGAGGACAAAAAATATAAACCAGAGCAAGTGGCAAAGTTAAATGTTGAAAAAATTAATATATTAAGCTTTAAACAAAGCACAAGTAGTAAGGAGTGTTATTTTCCATATACTAAAAGGCCTTCAGATGTTTAAAAACCCTAACCACACACCCAGGACACAATTAAAAATCTATTTACCTTAAGCTAAGATGCCTACTATCAAAATTTAAAGTCTTAAACCAAAATTATTAAATTGAATTTTTACAAGTAGATAAAATCACATAGCCTACCTGGCACAGGGTAATTGCTATATTAGAGAGAGAGGGAGGGAGGGAGGGAGAGAGAGAGAGACAGAGAGAGAGAGAGAGAGAGAGAGAGAGAGAGAGAGAGAGAGAGAGATAATGAATTATTTTATACAAGACATTAACTAAAAGTGGTTAAGATTTGGTGAGAGATGAAGAGTAGTAGCTGGATGAAGAGAGTCTCCAATGATGAAATAAAAATCTCACAACTTTTACTTTGATATTGATGTTGTATATTGAATTTAAATTATATGATCGGCTAATTTAAAATGGTATATTTGGTTCTGGAACCTATCAACTGACTTAAACATATTAAGGGTATAGATCATTATGAAACAGGTGTGTGCGAATGTTTACGATTATGTGTGAATCATGTGTGTGTTGGGAAGACATGGGAGATTTTAGAGTTCCTTTGAAATAACTAGGAAAAATCCACAAAGCAAGGAATTAGGAATGGTAAGAGCATTAAGGTCAAGAGAAAAACTGAGACAGTAAAAACCAGTTGGGATGGAAAGGTGATAAAAATTGCAATAGTAGTAATAGTACCAATAATAACATTTGCTGAAGAATTTCTCTATCACTGAATGATGGGTAAGGTGTTTTCAGAAATGTATGTTCATCCTAGGACAGCTAAAAGAGTAAGAGTGATCAGAATCATGGACAATCGCAAAGTATACTGGATAACAGTTTAGGAGATATGAACAATTTCAGTTCATAGGTAGAGGAACAAAATCTAGTTTCCGCAAGGATCCAAGGAGACAGAACGAGAGAGAGAGAGAGAGAGAGAAAGAGAGAGAGTTATCAACAAAAAGTAGAAATGGAAATAAGGTTGTCCAGCAAAAAAAAAAAAAAAAAATTAAAAATAATAAAAATAAAAAAGGAAAGAAAAAATAAAGAACTGTACAAAATAAAAAATAAAGATGCTCAAGAGTTTATATTTATCTTTCAAACTCATGCCAAGTTAAGAAGAGATTGTGTAATATACACAATGTGTACCTGATATATAAACAATTTGTACCTGAGATAATCCTATTCTGGGATAAAAATAACAGGATACTGAACAAGATTATAAATGTGTTGTTCTGTAAAAGATATTTTATGCAATTATTCTCATAAAGGTGAGAATTTATGCAGTGAGTCACTAAGCTAACATCAAGTACTTACCCCCATATAGAGCTCTTGGATTTTTGCTCTGCTTTTATTAAAGGTAAAATGTTTTGGACAATTTGAATATAAATTTATATTCTGGATGATGGCAGGAAAATAAATTATTCAAAGCAAATATCGGTGAGACTCTCTGGCTGCTTGATTGTATCCTGTTTTTCTACTAGGTAATTCCTACTTTATTTGCCTTGTCTTTATGAAATATTTAACAGATGCATTATAGCTATTCTCAATTGTTCAGTAATGAACTTAGTAAATTTCCAAGCAACTGGAGTAATATCTCACTATTTGAAAAGAGAAAGAATGTGTCAATTGCAAAAATGCTCTAATAACAGATCTATCACTTGTCATATTCTACTAAACCTAAGAATATTTATGAAATACATGAATCTTAACTCCCTAGCTTTTTGATATGGAGCTCAAGATATTTAAAAGAATTGAATAATGACAATTTCAGGGTATATCGTATTACCTTTTTATCAAACAAACCAGAGAGAGGTTAAGATGATTATGATTATTTGGAAAAGGTAAATGACTACAGTGTGAACTAGTAGTAAAAACATGTATTTGAACTAAGAAAGATTAACTTTTTAAATACTGTATAAAGAAAAAAGGCATCAGAAAAATTCTTTTTTTTTTTTTTTTTGAGACAGGGTCTTACTGTGTTGCCTGGGCTAGAGTGCTGTGGCGTCATCCTAGCTCACAGCAACCTCAAACTCCTGGGCTCAAGTGATCCTCCTGCCTCAGCCTCCCGAGTAGCTGGGACTAGAGGCATGCACCACCATGCCCGGCTAATTTTTTCTATGTATTTTTAGTTGTCCGATTAATTTCTTTCTATTTTTGGTAGAGACGGGGTCTCGCTCTTGCTCAGGCTGGTTTCAAACTCCTGAACTCAAACAATCCGCCCTCCTCAGCCTCCCAGAGTGCTAGGATTACAGGTGTGAGCCACCGCGCCTGGCCAGAAAAATTCATTATTAACGTATTCCTATCATAATGTGTCAAGGCAACATGCTGAGAGTTATTTTTGCTATTATTCTGCATCAGGATTAGGGAGTGCTAGAGATAGCCTTTGCCTATGTTTTGGTTAGAGTTTAGCAGATATTTCTTTCACCTTGATTCATCAAGTGCTCCATAAGATCCTGGTTGTGTAAAGCTGAGGGAAGGTGCAATTTCTCATTGTACTTCCAATTCCCTCCCACTCCACCCAAATCTGTCTACCTAGGTTTCAAAGCTTTAAAATGAGACATAGAAAATACCCTGTGTGTTAATGTCTTCTCTTTCCTATCTCCCCATAATATCATCAGATACTCATCAGTGCTAGTGTCTATCAGAAGAGCTAATCCTTGAAGACAGAATATCTTTCCATTTATGTATGCCTTCTTCAATTTCTTTCCTAAATTTTATAGTTTACAGTTCTTTCATTTCTGTAGTTAAATTTATCCCTAAATATTTTTTGATGCAACTGTAAATGGCCTTTTTTCTTGATTTCTTTTTCTGATAGTTCGTTTTTATATGTTGATTTTGTATACTGCATTTGTCTATTCCTGAATTTATCTATTGGTTCTAAAAGTTTCTTGGTGAAGTTTTTAGAGTTTTCTACATGGAAGATTACGTCATCTATAAATAGGGGCAATTTATCTTCTTCCTTTCCAATTTGGATGCCTTTTATATCTTTGTCTTGCCTAATTGCTCTGGCTAGTACCTGTAGTACTATGTTGAATAGAAGTGGTAGAGGCGATATCCTTGTCTTCTTTCTAATCATAGAGGAAAAGCTTCAACTTTTCACCATTGGATATAATACTCTTTGAAATGTCTTTTATATATGCATCAGAGTGTGGTCACCACATTCATTCACTGAAATAACACTGTTCTCAATGTGGTTACCAAGTAGTACTCACATAAGCATATTTTATAAATGTTTCTTTAAACACTTTATCCATTTGAATGTGGTCACCACATTCATTCACTAAAGAAAAGGAACCAAAAAGAATGAGTATTTAAATTACATGTTGTTAAAACACGACAGAATTTTGTATTGCTAAGAAACTTTACCCTCCAGACATGTCATCTCTGTTTAAATAATTGTGTGTGATACATACAGCAGTAGAAACCCTAGCTAGGAAAAGTTGTAAAAGAATATTACAGAATATTAATTTAACACTAGCAGTATCTTAATTCAGCTAAGTGGAAGTTTGAATGAGGAAAACCACAAAAGCTTTAATTAAATACACTTTTTGTAGCTTAGCAAAACTTGAAAGTAAGAGAATCACTTCTAATCACTTCTGAAATCCCGTATGTGTAGCAACTAATGGTTATATAAAACAATTTTTTTCATAGTGTTAAGAAAGTCAGTGGACCTTTAGCAGTAATAAAATAATACACTATGTTAATAATAAAATCCCTGATATGAATGTTAATATAAGACAAATGATTAATTCAATATCCTCTTACACTACATTTTATGAAATGCTAATTGATAAAAAACCGAATCTTAAAAATAATAGCACCTTCCTGTAATTGTAGTTTAAGATACTCTTTAAACTAATTTTATATAATCATTCTTGTATACAGCGATATTTGACAGTGGAATTTTTTATTGTAATTCAAAGACTATAATATCTATTTATTCCTTGGCTGCCATTTTTTTAAAAATCCAAAGATGCAATTCTCCTTTGATTTGTTTTTCTTAATTTTTCAGTTGTTTGTCTCTTCCTGAATTAGAAGGTTAAATTTGGGAGCTGGGACTACACCTATTTCTCTTAATTTAAATTGTATTGAAATATCTGACCCAAAATGACAGAAGCCCTGATTGAGCCTAAAAACAGCAGATAAGGATGCCTTATGGGCGTACTTTAGCTTTTAGGGTGACAAAGAGCATTTGGGGATCTATTTACCTGTATTTTGGGGAGTAAAAGCACATGAAATTTGGTCTTCAAGGCCTATGCTTTTCCTTTGACTTGGGAAAGATCAAAAGGATGAAACAAAGACTGTTGAGATATTGATGGTTATTTTCAATGCATTGGTAAGTTCAAGAAATGCAGATAAAAATAACAATGATGACTCTTAAAAATGGTAAATATTCTACCAAAAATTCTCAGACCTGAACACACACACACACACACACACACACACACACACACACACACACACTACTGAAATTAGGTTGCATGGCTCACTAGACTTCATTGTTAAATGCTCAGACATTTTGCAAACAGCTTGTTAAACTCTTGATAGCTTGAAATTAGCCATAGTGGGAGTATTTACACAGGAATTGTCAAATGCTAGAATTCAGATGTTTTTGTTTATTTGTTTTTTAGTGAGTCGATTTAACAATACATTATTGCCTGCAGGGATTCTATTTGCTTGCTTTTTTGTCCTTTACTTTCTGTTCTTCAATATTTTGGTTTGTTCTTTGGGGAAACAAAGGAAAGTGATTTATACCTTTTCTGCTCCTACATCCTCACTTTTTGATGAAGTCAAAGAGACTGTGTATTGCCATTCATCTGCTTCGTATTCCACTTCAAGAAAGAATAGGATAAAGCAATGGCACTTTAGTCTTTGTCCATTATGTGTAGACAAAAACAGAATAACTGGCAACCATGTACAGAGACACACCGGCCACTACCTCTCTTTTCCAATGTGGCATAAGCCATATGAGGAATAGAAAATTTCAGAAAAGATCAGAAGGACAATCCTTTTTGAACCCACAGGACTATTACTGTCCTCTATGCATATAAAAGAAAAAAAAATACTTGGCTAAATATTAAATGAGATCCAACTTCTTCCCCCCTTTTCCCCTGCTTAGATTCACTCCTGCTCAGCTACTGCTTGTAGCAGACTCTGCAACACCAGCTGTTAATACGAGCGGTTAAAGTTCCAAGCACCTACCTTTGCATGGGGGTGAAAAGCAGTATCAGACAGGACGCAAACATCAGTTAGATGGCACATTTCCAATGTTGGCTGAACTTTTTCCTTCTTCTGACAATTTCCTAGGATCATACTGAGGAAAGAGGAGGATATAAAATTGAATGACTAGTTGATGTTTTTACAACTATTTACCATTTCCAGAATGTAGAATCAACAAAACAAATTCAGAATAACTATCCTAACTACCAATTCCAACGTGCCAGGTCTTCACTCTGTGTGATATCTGTGGATCACTTGATATTGCTATTTTCTATTCATCCAGTAAATGCTGCTTTATCTTGTGTTTACATCTGTGTCCTTGACCTTCACTTAATAATATAGCTAAGGAGTCTAGTATAGTATCTTTAATACAGTGGACAATAAAGAAATGTCTTCTCCTTTTTGCTCCTCTAGCTCTTGGTAGAGCTATTACTGCCATGGTTTCAAACATCGCCCTGTTAGGAAACCTATAATCTCTTTCTCCTGCCCCGCCTACTTTACCGACCCCCAAATTCACAAAGTCAACTGTGTTTTGGTTACCGTGTCATTATCTTCCTTTGAAAACCAACATCTACCTTTCCAAAACTAAAATTATTATTCTCATGCCCTTCAAAGTTTTCTTCCTCCACTCTTCCCCACCACAATGAATGTTACCATTTTCTTTCTTGTGATGAAAACAAGACAGTTCAAAGACATCTCTGACTCTCCCTCTTTCTCATTCGAAACCTCCGTCTTATATTTCAAATCAAATCATCTGTCTTCAGTTTTTTCGCACTACTACTATCTTCTATAGGCTCTCAGACTTGGATAATGTTACCAGTGGCCTTCAAACTGCATTTCTTCAATCCAGGTGTATACGTTTTTCTAATATATCCCCATCCCGCCACCATAATAGTATTTCTAGAATTCTCTCTGAAGACTTCAACTCATTCTCTCAAACATTTTCTATAGTTCCCCATTGCTAGGGGAATAAACTCTTAGCAAGGCTTTTAAAGCACGCTGCAGCCTATCTTTTCAGCTTCATTTCCCTAAATTCCTCCATCTCTCCAGTAACACTTCCCATCTATTAGCTCCTTTTAGAGAACTTCTGTTTTTCTAAACCTTTGTTGATACTCTCTCTGCATCCTGAAATACCACCCATTTGATCACCTGATGAAGTCTTTGCAGTCATTCAAAGCCCAACTCCAAGTCATTAGCTTTGATTCAAACCAATCAAGCTTCTTTTTTGAAGAATTTTCCAGCATTCTGTTCTCTCAATTACTTTAGCCTGATGTTTAGTATTTTAGAACTCTGTCATTTTAATCTTTGTTTATTGTTTTTCAGACTTCTACCATCTTTTATTTCTGTAATTATGTCAGTCATCTCAATGTTTTTTTTCTTCTATTGAATTTGAGAAAGAAAATTCATTTCTGTGCATCCAGCACCTGCCAAAATACCTGACACATAGGAGACACTTAATAAATTGTACTTGAATAAATGTATTGTACATGAGTTTAGAATAAGTATTTGGCCAATTTGGGGGCTCTATTTCTGACAATTTTTAGATGGATTATTCTATTTCATGTTTTATGGGAATGTCTGAAGATACACTCTTGCTTCTGCAGGCCCAGGTGAGAAGCAATTTGAATACTGAAGAAGTTTGATTGATTTAGTCTTAGTATTTTTTATCTCTCATTTAGAAGATGTGCTGAAAAATACTTTCCTAAAGCCATTTCTGTACTTTTTTCTTGGCAGATACTCTATTAGAAATAGACTGGGGTTCAAATTTTATAGATAGAATATATTATTAATTATTGATTGCATTAATTTTATAAGCCTATACCAGTTTTCCTTGAATGGTCAAATAGCATACCCAGTTTGTCTGCTTGGAAAGAATAGAAAATTTTAAAAATGGAATATAATTATTATAATAACAGCAAGCACATACTATGTGCCAAACACTGTTCTATATACTTTATGTAAATTATCATGTTTAATTCTCAAACAATCACACAGGGCTTGTCAGCATTTGAACCAGGATAGAAACCTAGGTACACTGAGTCTGTATACCATGTCTTGTCTTGCTATGCTGTGCCTTTCATTAATAGATGAGAGCATATGCAAAAGTAAATACAAACAGAATCAAACAAAACAGGAACTGAATTGAGGTATAAGAGTTCAGTAGAGAACAAATGAAGGAGTGATAAATTTTGACTAAGGGGCCAGAAATTGATTTATAGATGAGAGAATTACTTAGAATACTCACACATGAGTAGGGCTCTGATGCTTCACCACTTTAAAGGCAGATCATATCCCCATAGATCTCCTCTCTCTTCATTTTATGCATTTTTTTTCCTGGACTATAACAGTATCTCCCATTTCCTTCTATTTTTGCCATATCACAGTATGATGGGCCCTCTCATAGTCCTCCCAACTGTCTAACTATTGCAGAGTATAATTACAACAGTAAGTATAATATTAACCACCAGTTGGTGGCTTATATATTAATAAGAACGTGTATGCCCTTTGCTTTATAACAAAATGTGATTCACCTAGCATTTCTGAACTCAGTGCATTATAAACAGATAATGAGAACAAGCCTAATATCGTAATTTTTTACAGAGTCACATGGTAATACTGACTTTCCTTCCCAAAGAAATACTTAAAGATTTATTGCTCATGGTTTTGTGAATACAAGCTTTTATTGGACATTACTTAAATCATAAAAGTTATAAAATATTTATTTTAGCCCTGTTAAGTAATGAATAATAATATTCAGGCAACCTACACACATTTGCTAATTCATTTATTTTAGCTAGAATCTCAATAGGCTTACCCTTCTTTTATTAATAATAAATCTTCCAAAGATCACTAACTTTTTCCCTTCTCTGACTACTATTACACAACTTTCGGAAGGACTTTAACATTTGGCGATGTACCTGTTTAATTGAGATGAGTGATACCTTCCTGGAGAAAAGACAGGATGAAAAAGATAAGAGCTATCAAAATTGCCTTATCTTCGAAGGATTGGAATTAAAAGTTAAAACTTACCTATTTTGCTTTTTTCATCATTTGAGACATTAAAGAGAGAATGTGTGAGAGGGTTTGTGTGCCTGTAGACAGAGTGTGTACATACAATGATGGTTAATGTTAGGTGTCAACCATAGGATGTTATGTGTCAACCAATGTTGTGTGGCAGCCATAGGATACCCAGATAGCTGGTTAAACATTATTTCTGGATGTGTCCATATAGATGTTTCTGAAGAAATTAGCATTTAAATTGGTGGGCTGAATAAAGCGGTTGGCTCTCCCTAATACGGGTGGGCACCATCCAACCTGTTAAAGGCCTGAATAGAACAAAAAGCTGAAGAAGGTTGAATTAACTGTGCCTGACAGCTTGAATTGAACATTGATCTTCTTCCCTCAATACTCCTAGCTCTCAAGCCTTCAGACCCAGACTGGAATCTATACTATCAACGGTCTATCTCTCAGGCCTTCGAACTACACGATCTGCATTCTTGGGTCTCTAGCTTGCAGACTGCAGATTGTGGAAGTTCTCATCCTCCATAATCATGTGTACCAACACCTTATAAGAAAAGTCTTCCTGAATATTGATATCTGTATATCTATATCTATATCTATCTATTACCTCTGGTATCTCCCATAAGATATAAGCCATTGTCATAACTTGTGGCAAATGGATATTGTTTCTGTTTCTCTGGAGAACCCTTGATTAATACAATGGCTTTTAAAAAACTTTTGGCCCGAATGCAGATTTGCAGATTTGCAGCACACTATTCACTATGTTTTCTTTCTCTGCATTTGGGAACACAATTAGTCTATAAACTGCAAGCCAAGCAACAAGTCTTTTTTTGCAATTTCTTTTGTATTTTTAAATGCATTTTTTTTTTTAATTTTGTGCAGATGCGTTGTATTCAGACTTCTTCCCAGCACAGCATCAAAGGGAGCCGGTATGCTGACTGTACCCCTGCTCCTCAGAACTGTACATCATGGGGAAGTTTCCAGAGAGCTAATGGAACAGAGGGCTAATGGAATCAATTCTAATTATATGACCAAGAAAAGTAGAACAAAACATTCAAACCCCATTGATTTGCATAGCTGTGCCTCAGGCCAGAATAAAACAGACCAATCAAATATGACTTGAATCCTGAGATCTGAGGAAGAATGGAATCAAATAACAAGGATAATCATGGCACTTAGTGCAGTTAAAAGTGGTTCTAATAGAAGGCATTGATCTACCCTTGGATACCCTTTTACAAAAGATATTCAGTTTAAATTATCCTTACATAGCTGCTTATCAACTTGAAAGTCCAAGGACTGGGGAAAGGTTTTATGTAAGCAGGCAATGAGTGACACTTGAGAGTATAGGTGTTAAGTCTTTATATTAACATGGTTAATATTTTACACTTTCATTTTCTTTGCATGTTGTTAAATTTCTTTGCCTACTCTGGTTAATATTTCTTTACATTAATGAAAATAACTGTTGACATGCATTTGACTATTACACTAGCTATTATAATTTATTATACTATATATTAAAATTCATTTAAACTCATTTTATTCATTATCACACTAATTCTATGAAGTAACAAGGGCTGGTATTGTTATCTCAAATGTTTAGTCAAAGGGCTGAAACTCAGATTAATTAATTCATATGAGATAACTCAGCCAAGATTTTATGTCTTTGCTTTTTCCAATCCTATATTCTTTCCAACTTCAGTTTTGTTGTCAGTCTTTGTCTAAACAATCATTCTATCTCTCTTGGCCACCTTCCTTCTCCATTCTCCATACTATATTAACAATTTACAACTTTCCTCAGACCTCAAAGATATGCTCTTCTATTTTAACAGAACTGACTGTCAACTGCATAGAAAAATTTAAGGCTCTTAGACATAAGCACCCTCAGTTTTCCATTGCATGATTTATCTGCACCCACATGCTCATGCCTTCTTACTTTAATTACAAAAGAAGTGTACATACTGCTATTTAAGTAATTATTCTGTCTATGTTTCTAATTTTGTGTCCTTGTACCAATTTTGTTCTCTCGTGCCTATTGTTATTTTTTCTCTTCTCTTCTTTGTCTCTGTCACAGTTGGAGCTTCCCGGGCAGATTTTGAAACTCTGAGATTTGTATTTGGGAAGTTTATTAAGTTGTTCTCTGGGATCAACATGTATGAAAGATGAAGCCAAGAGGATTAAACAAAGAGAAATTAAAGTGCAATGTAGTGGCTACAAACCTTCAGCGCATTTTGTACATGCTGTGGAGCTGGGATGGCCCTTCAAATCTATCTCGATTGAGGTAAAGGATTAAATTTTTTCCCTTCATCAAACAGTCATGGAATGTGGGCTGACTCATGAAAATATAAACTTCCTTCAGCCATACACAAATTTTGGGGACAGACTCAGTTCTGGTTAAGTTTATTCCTATGTATGTTATTTTATTTGTAGCTATTCTAAACAGGATTAATTTCTTGTTTTCTGTTTCAGATTGTTTTCTGTTGGCCTACAGAAATGCTACTGAAATTTTTATGTTGATTTTGTATCCTGCAACTTTACTGAATTTGTTTATCACTTCTAATAGATTTTTGGTGGAGGCTTTAGGTTACTCCAGATATAATAAGATCATATCATCTGCAAACGAGGATAATTTGACTTCTTCCTTTCCTGTTCGAATAGTCTTTATTTCTTCCTCTTGTGTGATTGCTGTTAGCTAGAACTTCCAGTAATATGTTGAATAACAGCGGTGAAAGTGGACATCCTCATATTGTTCCAGATATTAGAGAAAAGGCTTTCATTTTTCCTACATTTAGTATGATACTATTGATAGGGGTATGTCTGTGATATACGGCTTTTGTCATATTAAGGTGTGGTCCTTCTGCACCCAGTTTTTTTGAGAGTTTTTTCATGAAATGGTGTTGAATTTTATCAATGCTTTTTCAGAATAAATTGAAATGATCATACTTTTTTTTTTTTGTCCTTCATTCCATCGATATGAGGTATCACACTGATTGATTTGCATATGTTAAACCATCCTTGCATCCTTGGGGTGAATTCCACTTGATAATGATGAATAATATTTTTAATGTATTCTTGAATTCAGTTTGCTTATATTTTGTTGAGGATTTTTGCATTTATGTCATCAGATATACTTCCCTAATAGTTTTCTTTTTTGTTGTGTCTTTGGATTTGGTATCAGAGTGATACTGGCTTTGTAGAATGAGTTTGGGAGTATTTTCACTTTCTTGATATTTTTGGAATAATTTGGTAGGATTGGTATTAGTTCTTAAAAAGTTTGGTAGAGTTCAACAGTGAAGCCATCAGGTCCTGAGCTTTTCATTGATGGGAGACTTTTTTCATTGATGGGAACTTTTTATTAGTGCTTCTATATTATTACTTGTTATTGGTCTATTCATGTTTTTGATTTTTTCCTGGTTCAATCTTGGTAGATTATATAAGTCTAGGAATTTATCCATTTCTTCTAGGTTTTCTAACTTATTGGCATATACTTGCTCATAGGAGTCTAATGATTCTTTGAATTTCTGTAATATCAGTTGTAATGTCTCCTCATTCATTTCTGATTTTATTTATTTGGATCTTCTCTCTTATTTTCTTAGTCTGGTTAAAGTTTTGTCAATTTTGCTTATCTTTTCAAAAAGGCAACTTTTTGTTTCATTGATGTTTTATATTGCTATTCGGGTTTCAATTTCATTTATTTCTGCTCTGATTCTTTTCTTCTACTAATTTTGGGTTTTGTTTTCTCTTGTGTTTCTAGTTCTTTATGATGCATTATTGGGTTGTTTATTTGAAGTTTTTCTACTTTTTTGACGTCGGCATTTATTGCTGTAAAATTTCCTCTTAGTACTGCTTTTGCTGTAACCCATAGTTTTGGTATGTTGTGTTTTCATTTTCGTGTGTTTCAAGAAAAATTTCAGTTCCTTCTTAATCTCCTCACTGACTAATTGCTCATTCAGGAATGTATTGTTTGATGTTTATATGTTTGTATAGTTTCCAAATTTCCTCTTGCTTTAATTTCTAGATTTATTTCATTGTGGTCAGAGAAAATACTTGATATGATTTCAATTATTTTGAATTTTTCAAGACTTGTTTTGTGTCCTAACATACAGCCACATTATATCCTTGAGAATGGTCCGTGTGATGAGGAGAAAAGTGTGTATTTTGTAGCTGTAGAATAAAATGTTCTGTAAATATCCATTAGGTCTATTTGGTCTATAGTGTGGATTAAATCTGATGTTTCCTTGTTATTTTCTATCTGGATGATCTGTCCAATACTGAAAATGGGGTATTGTATTGTACAATACTCCAACTAGTATTGTATTAGGGTCTGTCTCTCTCTTTATCATTAATAATATTTGTTTTTTATAACTGGGTGTTTCAATGTTGGGTGTATATATATTTAAAATTGTTATATCCCCTTGCTGTATTGACCCCTTTTTCATTACATAATGACCTTCTTTGTCTCTTTTTACAGATTTTGTCTTGAAAACTATTTTATCTGATAAAGCATAGATAGCTTTGCTCTTTTTGGTTTCCATTTGCATGAAATATCTTTTTTCATCCCTTTATTTTCAGTCTATGTGTATCTTTATAAATTATATGAATTTCTTGTAGATAGCATATAACTGGGTCATGATTTTTTATACATTCAGCCACTCTATGTCCTTTAATTTGAGAGTTTAGTCCATTTACATTCAATGTTATTATTGATAGGTAAGGACTTACTACTGCCATGCTGTTATTTGATTTCCGATTGTTTTGTGGTCCTCTCTTCATTTCTTCCCTCCTTCCTGTCTTCTTTTGTTAGAAGTGATTTTCTCTGGTAGTGTGTTCTAAATTTTGCTTTTATTTTTCATGTATCTGTTGCAGGTTTTTTGATTTGAGGTTACCTTTAGGCTTTCATAAAGCATGTTATAAGCAGTTATTTTAAACAGATGACAACTCTACCTATAAACAAACAAACAAGCAAAGAGAAAGCTATAAGAAACCTTATATGTCAACTGCATTCCCCCTGCTTTTTGAATTTTTTGGTTCCAATTATATTTTTTATGCTATCTATTTCTTAAAAAGTTGTCATAGTTATTATTTTTGATAGGTTAATCTTTTTGTCTTCCTACTCAAGATATAAGTGGTTTACGCACCACAATTATAGCAATAGATTATTCTGTATATTTTTATGTACTTAATGTTACCAGTGAGTTTTATACCATCAAATAACTTCTCATTGTTCCTTTGTATTCTTTTCTTTCTCTCTTTTTTTTCTATTTCAGCATATTATGGGGGTACAGATGTTTAGGTTACGTATGTTGCCCTTGCCCCCCCCCCCAAGTCCGAGCTTCAAGCGTGTTCATCTCCCATGTGGTGCACATTGCACTCATTGTTTGTGCATATGCCTGTCCCCTCCTTCCCCCTCCCCCCTGCCCAGCATCCAATAAATGCTATTCTTATATGTGCACTTAAGTGTTGATCAGTTAATACCAATTTGATGGTGAGTACATGTGGTGCTTGTTTTTCCATTCTTGGGATACTTCACTTAGTAGAATGTATTCCAGCTCCACCCAGGAGAATACAAGAGGTGCTATATCACCATTGTTTCTTAAAGCTGAATAGTACTCCATGGTATACATATACCACATTTTATTAATCCATTCATGTGTTGATGGACACTTGGGTTGTTTCCACATCTTTGCAATTGTGAATTGTGCTGCTATGAACATTCAAGTGCAGGTGTCTTTTTTATAGAGCGACTTTTGTTCTTTTAGGTAGATGCCCAGTAATGGGATTGCTGGATCAAATGGTGGTTCTACTTCTACCTCTTTAAGGTATCCCCATATTGCTTTCCACAGAGGTTGCACTAGTTTGCAGTCCCACCAGCAGTGTATGGATGTTCCTATCTCTCCGCATCCATGCCAACATTTATTGTTTTGGGACTTTTTGATAAAGGCCAGTCTCACTGGAGATAAGTGATATCTCATTGTGGTTTCGTTTTGCATTTTCCTGATGATTAGAGACATTGAGCATTTTTTCATATGTTTTTTGGCCATTATTCTGTCTTCTTTTGAAAAGTTTCTGTTCATGTCCTTTGCCCACTTTTTGATAGGGTTGTCTGATTTTTTTCTTGTTGATTTTCCTGAATTCTAAATAGATTCTAGTTATCAGCCCTCTATTGGATTTGCAGTATGTGAAAATTTTCTCCCATTGTGTAGGTTGTCTGTTTGCTCTTGTGACAGTTTCTTTGGCTGTGCAGAAGCTTTTTAATTTGATCAGATCCCATTTATTTATTTGGGTCGTTGCTGTGATTGCCTTTGGGGTCTTCTTCATAAATTCTTTGGCTAGGCCAATGTCTAGAAGAGTGTTTCCAATATTTTCCTCTAGAATTCTAATAGTTTCACTCCTTAGGTTTAAATCTGTAATGCAGCGTGAGTTGATTTTTGTTATCCTTTTCTTTCTGAGTGAGGAACTCCCTTTAGTATTTCCAGTAGGGCAGATCTGGTGTTGATGAAATCCCTCAGTTTTTGTTTGGCTGGAAAAATCTTTATTTCTGCTTCATGTTTGAAGGATATTTTTTCAAGATATTATATTCTAGGTTAAGGGTTTCTTTTCTTTTTTTCTTTGACACTTTGAATATGTTCTGTCACTCTCTCCTTTCCTGTAAGTTTTCCACTGAGAAGTCTGCTGTCAGATGCATTGGAGCTCTTTTATATTTTTTTCTTTATTCTCTTAGGATCCTCTCTCTTTCCATGACCTTGAAGAGTTTGATTATTAAATACTTTGACGTAGTCTTATTTGGGTTAAATTTGCTCGGTATTCTATGACCTTCCTGTATATGAATATTTATACATTTTTCTAGGTTTTAAGAGTTCTCTGTTCTTATTTCCTGCAATATATTTTCCACCCCAATGTCTCTATCTCCTCTTTAAGGCCAGTAACTCTTAGATTTGCTCTTTTGAGGCTATTTTCTAAAGTTCATAGATGTGCTTCATTCTTTTTTATTCTTTTTTCTCTTCAGACTGTGTATTTTTATATAGCCTTTCTTCAGGCTCACTAATTCTTTCTTCTACCTGATCAATTCTGCTGTTGATAGACTCTGATGCATTTTTCAGTTTGTCAATTAAATTTTTCAGCTCCAGAATTTTTGCTTGATTTTTTTTATTATGTCAATCTATGTGCTAAATTTCTCTGATAGGCTTGTGAATTCCTTCTCTGTGTTGTCTTGAAGTTCACTGAGCTTCTTCAGAACAGCTATTTTGAATTTTTTGTCTGAAAGGTCACATATCTCCATCACTCTGTGATTGGTCACAGGTACCTTATTTAGTTTGTCTGGTGAGGTCATGTTTTCCTGGATGTTCTTGATGCTATGGACATTCATCAATGTTTGGGCATTGAATAGTTAGATATTTATTCTGATCTTTGCATTCTGGGCTTGTTTGTAATGATCTTTCTTGAGAAGGTTTTCCAGGTATTCGAAGTGAACTGAGTGTTGTGATATAAGTGTTTGGTCACTTAGCCATATCAGCACTAGGGGTGCCCATAGCCCAGAAATAATACAACGCTTGCAGACTCCTGGTGGTACAGCTTTGGTGGGCAAGATTAGGACACAGGAAAATTTTCTGGATACCAGGTGAAGTTTCTCACACTCTTTCCTCACTTTCCCCCTAAGAGAAAAAGTCTCATTCTTGGGACTGGGCTGCTTGGAGTTTGGGGAGGGGTGACATAAGCACTCTGCTGTGGCCACTACATCTGGACTGCACAGGGTCACACCTGAAGTCAGCACAGTCTTGCTCAATGTTCATGGCAACTACTGCTTTGATACTGCTGATGCTTATTCAAGGTTCAAGTGTTCTTTATTCAGCAGGTGGTAAATCTTGCCAAGAGTGGGTCCTTCCTTTCAGGGCAGTAGGTCGCCTTATGGCCCAGGATGGGTCTAGAAATGCCCTTTAGGAGCTAAGGCCTGGAATCAGGGACTTTTAAGAATCTGCTTGGTACTTTATTTTACCATGGCTGAGCTGGTACCTAAGTTGCAAGACAAAGTCCTCTGTACTCTTCCATTTCCTTTTCCCAAGTGGAAGGGATCACTCCCTGAGGTGCACCACCTGGAGATGGGGTAGGGCTGACACAGCCACTCCCTCGTCTGCCACAGCTAATGTCCTGCTGGGTCACGTGTGCTCCAAGTCCATGGGCTCTGAGCCCAGTGCAGCCACAGGACTTGCCCAAGAACTTGCCCAAGAATGCAGTCTTTGTGGCCTGACTGTATTACAGATTTATTCTGGACCACAGGCCAATTTCATCAGCAGGTGGTCGAGTTAGTTGGAACTCAGCCTTCTTCTGCTTGAGCAGGGATTGCCCTCTGGCCAGGCTGAGCAGAAGCTGTACCTTTACTCTAGAATATACTCTAATGGATCATCTGCCTGTAATAAGAAGAAAATTAGTATACCTGTTTGACATAATTGAAGCAAAATGAGGACATAAAAAGAAATAGAATATTATGGTTTCACTAAAATGAATTCTATTACATTAGAAAGGAAAGAAATTAAATATTAATTAACTCAAGGTGGTGACTGATATTATTTTATTTCATTAACATTATATAAAAATAACTTTTTATACAAAATTTCTTAGGACATAAAATATGCACAAACTAAGTTAACAATACATTCGAATGAAAGCTCAAGAGCTTTCCCTTAATGATTATAAACTATCATTTTGTGACTGGTCAACGATGAATAAATATACTGTCTAGAGGATGGAACATAAAAAAATAATCGATAAGAAAATAGTCATTTTTCTTATATTATTTGACCAAGCACTGAGCCTGGCAAATCAATACTGAAAAAAATACGTAAACACAGACATGCATACACAGATACACCCTGGAAAACTGAACTGTGAAACAAGTAAGGAAAATTAGTGAGAAATCCAACACTAAATTTTAGAGTATAAGCACATTTGGTTTTTAAGAAGTAAATGATGAGTGTGAGCTGAGGCATTTGAAAAAGGCAGAAATTTTATCTGAGTGTTGAAGGACATATGAATTTACACAAGTGATGGAAAGAGGACAGGGATATCCAGCAAACTGAAAAAATGGAGTCAGAGACTCTGAAATTGAAAGCATGGCATTCAGAGGAAACAAGGAGAAGCCCAGAATTTGAAAAAAAAAAAAAATTATGGAGTGAGGGAACAGAAGGTCATGGAAGGCACCTAGAACTGGGCAACAGGTACTAAAGGGTCAGGCCTTCTTCCTATGTCTGCTTCTGGATTTGTGGTGTGGGTTGCCCACTTAGCTTCACTGAACCTCAACCCACTCACTGTCTACTGAGGACAACATGAGCCTTGTTTCTTCCCCTGAGACTGTAGACATGAAATGAGGCAATCCCTATGGCGGTGTGTTTTATATTGTAAAGATCTAAATAAAAAGGATATTATGATGATTCATAATTAATATCCCTTCCCACATGTGGAACATGTTACTGCAAAGACATAATTAGGATTGTTGCTGCTGCTTCCCTTGTTATTATGATTATCTGCGTGTAATAGGTTGTTGCAAAGGTAGGGTAGATTAAATACATTGAATGCAATTTTTTCCCTCTACACAGAGGAACATATCCAGATGCTTTCACACAAAAAGACTTGATTATAGGGACTACTTGATTATTTTTGTTGTTTTATGTCTTGTTTTATTATATTTTGTGTTGTTTGTTTTCCTGGATATTATGGAGATGTCCGAGACAGTACGACTGATATGGTGAAAAGAACCCTGCATTCCTGTCTACCATGATGAGAACGGTGTCCTCCCTAAATCCATATGTTAAAGTTGTAACCCCTGGCATCTCAAACTATGATCTTGCGTGGAAATTTAGATGATTGTAGATGTAATTAGTCAAGTTAAAATGAGGTGGGCCCCAAATCCAATATTATTAATATCCTTATAAAAAGGGGAAATTTGAAAAGAGATATGTATACAGGGAGAATGCCATGTGAACATTGGAAGCAGAGATCAGAGTGATGTATCTACCATCCAAGGAACACCAAAGGTTTTTAGCAAACCATTAGAAGCTTGGAGAGAGGCATGAAACAGATTCTCTTTCACAGCCCTTAGAAGGAGCCAACCCTGTTGACACTTTGATCTTGTACTTCTAGCCTCCAGAACCATGAGGCTATACATTTATGTTGTTTAAGCCACCCACTTTATGGTGCATTGTTCTGGCAGCTCTAGGAAACTAACATGAAGGAATCAGATCCAGATTCAAATACTGAGGCCAGGCATGGTGGCTCATGCCTGTAAGGCACTTTGTGAGGCCAAGGTCATTTGCTTGAGCCCAGGAGTTCAAGACAAGTCTGGGCAACATAGCAAGACCCTGTCTCTACAACAAAATTTTAAAAACTAGCCAGGCATGGTGGCATGTACCTGTAGTCCCAGCTACACAGGAGGTTTAGGTGGGAGAATCACTTGAGCCCAGGAGTTTGAGGATGCAGTGAGCTATGATTGTGACACTGAACTCCAGCCTGGGCAACAGAGGAAGACTCTGTCTCAAAAACAAAACAAAACAAAACAAAACAAAACAATAAAACTGACTTTATTTTATACCTATGATGTAAACAGTAATCAAGGCACACAATACCTTTGAGTCTCTATTTCCTTAAAACAATACCTATCCTTCCTACCTCACAGTTTTGCATACACCAAGTGGGTAATATGCACAGTTTGTAAATGATAAAGTGATATAAAAGACTAGACAAATAGCAGTTAGAAAGTGCACAACTGACTTCTTCAAAGATCTTCAAAGCACTTGCAGTCTCATTGATCCTTATGTCTTTGCTAAATTTACCTCTACATGCCAAATCAATTCAGTGATAATCAAGTCAGAAATAAAACCATTCATGTAAGCAAATATGAAAGAATTTTGAGTTTGCCTTGTCTGATTTTTGGAAGATTGTGCCAATATGAAGTCAGGTAGAAGACTTGAGGGTCAGGCCTTGGGATGGGCACATATATTTATTTGCAAAAGAGAGCAATTGAGAAATCCAGAAGTAAGAAGATAGGGAGCTAGTTCAATTTCATGTATCAGCTAAGAGTGAGCTATGAGATGAGAAACTTACCCCCTATTCTCTCCATGTGGGCATTCACCAGATGAATGGCAATGGTCCTTATCGGTGTTTCAGAGCACCTTGACTGGCCCTGCTGCCCTTTCTTCAATTCTGTGCAAAGATACAAAAGAAACTTTGGGGACTATATGAGTCCATTCAAGGGAAGGACAAGATAGGGACTGTTCTTTATGATCTCTGCCTTATTCGTATCTGCTTTCTCATTGATTTCGTATTTGTTTCAACATATATAAAGTTCTTCCTAATTAGAAAGACAATGGAATCATTTGTCTCATTGAGAGTATAAAAAGGAAATACACTTTTTTTATCTTCCCCAAAAGTTAAATTTTCTAAGTCTTTTATTGCAATAAATACTAATGTTTACATCACAGAGAAAATTTTTACTGTGAAAATATAAGTGTCATTTCTCTGTAGGATTGATGTGTTGTAGAAGAAAGATTATTGACTTAGGACCTAAAAGAATCTAAATTTAATTCCTATCTCTCCAGTTTTCAAGTGTTTTCTTGGACATTTTATTTTTTATTTCCGTAGTTACCCACTGTTTTTTTTTTTTTTTTTCTGATTTTTTTAAATCTAAAATAATGCCTATTTACAAGGTATAGGATTGTTTGAGGAAATAGATAATAAAAGTAAAAACGATGGCAAAGAGGAATATTTTAATAAATGTTAATTACCATTTCTTAACCTCATTGCTTCCCATTGCCCATCTCCCACACTAAACATAATGTTTCTTCACATTTTTTTCTGAAATAAATCATATCTGAAAACGTCATAGGACATTATTTTGAACTTCTGTAAGAGAGTTGACATCCTGTAAGGAAACTTTCAATCACAGTTCATTAAAACAGTACAACCTATTTCTGCCAAGTTTGAGGGATGAGCCCTCCACTGCTCTTTAGGTTAGATAAAATCAATGGAATCTTTAATATGTGTGTAATGTCTTCAGGCTCCTCCACAAACTACCTCTGAGCAAAGCAGGAGGAGCCATTCATCAAGGCACATTGACACACGGTTCCAGAAAGACAAGGAAGGTTCAGAGGGCTCTCTCTGACTCCAATTTATAATCTATTCTTTCCTCGGATAATGTGAAACGTTCTGACATATTTTTAATGTTGTTATAGGTGTTGTCATCCTTTATGATCAAAAAGATTGCCCTGTGAATAATGAGGATTTCTCATAATTTTCAGGAACAGCTGGGGACTAAATGTGCATATTATTTTCAAAGAGTCCATTCTCTCTTATCTGCAACCTAAATTTAGGACCTTCGTGGAAAAAAAAAATGTCATTTTACTCCCCGACCATTTTGAAATTAGTTGATGGATTCTGCAAAATTCAGCATGTATATATTCATTATTGTGTGGATTCAGAATATTTCACCGTACCTTCCACTGACATTAATTGAATAAAATAACCTAATGATCTGGCTTCAGTTCAGTCACAGTCTGATTTTTTAAAAATCTGATATGTTATGGTCTTAGAGATTCAGTTTGATTTCATGGCATTTTTTTCTTCTTCTTGAAAGGAGTCTTCAAAATTGTCTGATCTGGTATGTTTATCCATTCTCCAATTTTATTTATTTTCTTCATTTTAAAAATAACATTTTCATCAACACTTACCTAACACTGCACTTGCGCTTGCATTTAACACCTCTCTAATCCATAGGCTGTAGGGCTGTTATATTGTGTTGTCTTATTTTTACTGTGGTGTTAATGAAGCTCATGTCACAGTTTTATTTTCAACACAGAACTTTGAAAATAAAATATCTGTGTTTCAAAGACATAGACTGCAGATATAACACATGCAGACAGGGGAAAACAATGAAAACTTCTCACTTTTACCAGAAAAATAACTCAACCATGTGTCCTGCTGACGCTAGATCTGTGATTGAATTTTACGCAGAGCAGACCATGGCCAAAGTGGAGCCATGTCAAAGTTTTAGGGTGAGGTGTTTCCTCAAAATGGTACCTGAAATTTCTTTCATAAGATCCAACGACATGCATTCCAAATTTAAAGATTCAATTAAATGGCACATTCCTCTTAGGAGAAGAATCACAATGACCAGGTCATCTTACAGGTCCATTCATTAGGAATATTTGGCAAACCAGAGAGCACAAAGCACTAAACCAGCCACCAGAGGGAAGCAGCTCAAAGTCGGGGTGGAGAGAAGATTTTAATGTAAGCGATGTTCAGTGTTCTGAGTAATAACCATGAAAGGACATTGTGTCTGTTGACTAGTCACTCAATTTGCAATAATACTTCAGAAGCTGTTAATGGAAGTGTAGATAATTACTTGGCATTATAAATTAAATTTTGAGTTGTGCACACCTATGTACTAATAGGCATATGTCCATGAAAATACCTGCACATATTCACTGAAGGACATGTACAAGAATGTGTCATGACAATATAGCAATATCATAGTAGCAAAAAAGTTAAAATAATTAAAATTAAAATTTCCATCAAACTTAGAATAGCATTTTCATAAAATGCCATATTCTACAATAAATATAATGTATAGATACACCTAACAGTGGGAGACAATTCATACACAAAATGTTGATCAAAGAAAGAACCAGACACAAAATAGTGCACTTTTTATTGTTCTAAATATCTAATACTATCCTATATTATTTAAGGTTGAATTCTTAGGAATTAAAATTATGAAGCAATGCTGATGAATATTATCTATTTAATTATATAAAAATGCAGAGGCCAGATTGCTGGTAACCTT
>RJWJ010010031.1:0-48223 GCA_004363605.1 Indri indri | reverse complement strand
CTGCTGCGGGAGCTGGGAGCCGCCAGCGGCAACCCTGGGGTGCAGCACCCCTTTCTGGGAGACGGGGGTCAGCCCCTTGGGCCTGGAGATGAGCTGCGCTCAGGCCAGACACTTCGTACAGGCTGCAGCAACTGGTGAGGGGGACAAGGGTGGCGGCTGGGCTGGGAAGGGTTGGGGAGACTTTTGGTTGAGGGAGCGGGGACAGCAGGCGGTGCGGGGGGGGGGGGGTGCCCTGGTCTGCCCCTGCCCCCCTCCTGGTCTGGGCCAACCCTGGCTCCACCTCCTCACCCTTCGGGACCAAGCCCCTTGCCCACACCTTTCGCCCGGTCCCTCCTGCCTGCGCCTCACCCCACGCCCTCTCCCCAGCTCCTGTGCACACGGGAAGCTGTCCTGCTCCCTGGAAGACTGCTCCAGGGCCCGCGGCGGTTTCAGTCCCTGGGGCCCATGGGGCCCGTGCTCCCGCTCCTGTGGCGGGCTGGGCACCCGCACCCGCAGCCGCCAGTGTGTGTTTCCCATGTCCACTCCCGGTGGCCAGGGCTGCCACGGGCCCCGCCAGGACCTCGAGTACTGCCCCAGCCCAGACTGCCCTGGTAAGGAGGGTGGTGGGCAAGCGTCTGGCTGGCCTGGTTGTCTTCCGCCCACCCTTTGTCCTTTCCTGTCTGTCCTTCCCTGTTGCTGTCTCTGGATCATTTTTCTTCTCACCTTCTAGCTCTAGACTTCTCTTCTGTTCAGGTACACTCAGCCAACATTTCTGGAGCCCTTGCCAAATGCACCATACTGTGTGCTTGGGTGGGTGAGGCCCCTGACCTTGGGATCCAGGGGCTCAGACAACCCATTTCAGCATATAGTGAGCCCTGTAGGAAGGCGCATGTGCTGTGGAAAATCAAGGAGGGAGAGAATTCTCCTAGAGGGACAGTCTAGGAGGACTTCCTGGAGAAGGCAGTATCTGAGGGGTTTTGAGGGATGGAGTAAACTTTGTTGAGATTGGAAGAGAAGGAGTGCCAGGCAGCAGGAACGGCTTGAGCAAAGGCCTGGCCCCTGCGAGGAAGTGCTGTGCTTGGGGCCTGGAGTGTCCACAGGAGCTCCAGCTGAGGGAAGGTTGGGCCAGACAGGAGTGCCAGCCACCAGCCTGGGCATGGTCCTGGGGCACTGAGGGCTTGGAAACATTTCCGAGCAGGGTTTTCTTTGGCACAGGGGCTGAAGGGTCCACTGTGGAGCCAGTGACGGGCCTTCCAGGTAGCCCCGGAACCCCTGCACGTCTCCCCCGGCCTCCCTTGGTGGGGGGAAAGCCAGCCCAGGGCCTCCTCCCCCAACCCTGCTTCCTGTGGAGCCCAGGGCTGACTCATCAGCAGGTGCGCCTTCCTCACCCCCCCCACAGGTGGCTGGGGCCCCTGGTCCCCGTGGTCCCCCTGCTCCCAAAGCTGCACAGACCCTGCTCACCCTGCTTGGCGCAGCCGCGCCCGCCCCTGCCTGGCCAACTGCACCGTGGGGACCTCCTGGGAGGAGCGCGCCTGCAACCTGCCCTCATGCACAGGTGCACCTTCCAGCCTCGACCTCTGACCCCAGCTGCCACCCTCAAACGACTCATTCTAACCCTGCGCCGGTGTCCAATCCCCAGCCCCAACATCCGATACCCCTCAAGCAATTACTGATTTCTGACGCTGACATCTGATCTCAAGTCAGCGTCTGCCTCCGGGCGCTGGGCCCTCCTTGCCGCCCCAGCAGCTGTGGGAGCCCTGCCAGCTTCCCCCAGATCCCTCGGGCCTCACGCGTGTGTGTGCTGGGCACTCTCCCAGGTCCTCCCCAAATCCCCTGGCAGCTCTGTGCTGGGATTACTGTCCCCTATGAGAAAAAGGGGACACTGAGGCCCAGATGCCAAAGCCACACACCAGTATCAGGTGCAGAGTGGGGGGCCTGTGGATGAGGTCACAGCTGGCCTGGTGGAGGAGGTCGCACTTGAGCTGGAGCCGGCAGGGAGGCTGGGCGGGTCCCACGCGGCTGGGGTGGGTGAGACGGAATCCTTTGTCTGCAGACGTGCCCCTGTGCCCTGGCCCTGGCTGTGGGGCTGGGAACTGTTCCTGGACCTCCTGGGCCCCGTGGGAACCTTGCTCCCGCAGCTGCGGGGTGGGCCAGCAGCGCCGCCTGCGGGCGTACCGCCCCCCTGGGCCTGGCGGGCACTGGTGCCCCGACATCCTTACTGCCTACCAGGAGCGCCGCTTCTGCAACCTGCGTGCTTGCCCAGGTGAGGTGGGCTGGGGAGGACCAGGGCGTGTCCCAGGCCTTTCCCTGGCCCTGCCCCATGGGAGGTCCCTGGCATCAGTGCCCCCTCCCAGGCACCCACCTCAGAGTGTGTCACTTCCATCTCTTGCCCTGGACCCTGGCCCAGGCTCATGGCACATGTGGGGACCCCCTGCCTGAGCCAACACCTCATGTAGCCATTTTCTGTTCCACACAGTGCCTGGGGGCTGGTCGCGCTGGAGCCCCTGGTCCTGGTGTGACCGGAGCTGTGGGGGGGGCCAGTCCCTGAGGAGCCGCAGATGCTTGAGCCCCCCACCCAAGAACGGGGGTGCCCCCTGTGTCGGGGAGAGGCGCCACGTCCGGCTCTGCAATCCCATGCCCTGTGGTATGGCAATGGTGACAGCCACATCTCATCCCTCCTGGGCTGCGAAGCTCTCCCCACCTGGCCTCTAACTTCATCCCACAAAACCGTGTGATGGAGAGGGAGACAGGCTGCCACCTCCTTGGCCAATTAAGAAAACTGGGCCCCATAGGTGTAGATGGCTGGGCCTCATATTGGTCAAGGACTCCCTGTGTGTGTTGTCTGTGCCAAGGCCCAGGGGCCCACCTCCTGCCCACCCCGCCCCGGGGGGAGCTCCTCTCAGCCCCGCAGTTCCTGAAGAGCCACCAGCCATGTCGAGATTTTCAGGGGACTTGTCACCATCAGTCAGGCGCATACCTGGTGCTGTGGGATGCGGACTGGGCCAGGCAGGCCACAGCGAGCCCTGCGCCCCACTCCCCACCTCCCCTAAACTTCAGCGCCTTCTGTAATTGGTCCTCCTGAGCTCACCAACCCCAGGGGCTCGGGTTACCCCACCCTCACTGGATGCGCCCCACCCCTCTGGATGAACAGGAGGGGCTCTGGGGAGAATGTTGGCTTTTGAGAAGCACGGATTCAGTCCAGCTCGGCATTGGTTGGGTACCAAGCTAGGTGCTGAGAAGTCACAGGTAGGTGAGAGGAACTCACTGCTTAGTGTGGCGCAATCCCAGGGTCTCACCAAGGTAAGGGGTCCCCCACAGGATACGGGGAGGGTCTCTGAATCCTGGGGCTCAGGGCCCTCCTGACTCTGGGCCTCCCCATCTGCTCAGAGGCGGGCTGCCCAGCAGGCATGGAGGTGGTCGCCTGTGCCAACCGCTGCCCCCGCCGCTGCTCAGACCTCCAGGAGGGAATCGTGTGTCAGGACCAGGCCTGCCAGCGGGGCTGCCGCTGCTCTGAGGGTGGGTGCTGCCTGGCCCTTCGGGCACATCAGCACAGCTCGGTGGGAAGGCGGGTGGGGCCCAGAGGTGCCAGTGCCAGCCCTCGAGGGCTGTCTCCCCACAGGATCGCTGGAGCAGGACGGTGGCTGCGTGCCGATGGGGCACTGCGAGTGCACAGATGCCCAGGGCCGCAGCTGGGCCCCAGGCAGCCAGCACCAGGACGCCTGCAACAACTGCTCATGCCAGGCCGGGCAGCTCTCCTGCACGGCTCAGCCCTGCCCACCTCCTGCCCACTGCGCCTGGAGCCGCTGGTCAGCTTGGAGTCCCTGCAGCCACTCTTGTGGTCCCTCAGGGCAGCAGAACCGCTTCCGGTATGGGGCTGGGTGACGCTAGATATCCCCTCTGCCTGGCTGGGCCTCCCTCTGACATAGAGTGCCTGGGTCCTGCTCTCACCAGTCACTTTGCATCACCCTGTGCCCCGACCCAGCTCCATCCCTGGTTACCAGGCCTTTCCTTAGCTGCCCTCCATGCCCACCCTGGGGTTTCCCGGTGGGGTGTCTCATCAGGAGGCAGGGGAGTGATGGAGGCCATCTCTCACCTACTCTGCTCCGGCCCCACCCAGGTCCTCCACGTCAGGCTCCTGGGCCCCGGAGTGTCAGAAGGAGCAGTCCCAGAGCCGTCCCTGCCCTCAGCCCCCATGCCCGCCCCTGTGCCTGCAGGGTGCTCGCCCCCATGCCCTGGGGGACAGCTGGCTGCAGGGCAAGTGTGGGCAATGGTAAGTGCAGGCCAGGGAGGGTGGTCGGGACCATCCTGCTGGAGAGCAAGGTCCTGAGTCCAGGCTCCCCCCAGCTCCTGCACCCCAGAGGGCGTGATCTGCGAGGACACCGCTGAGTGCGCAGGTCTGGGAGTCATCGCAGGTTGCCCCCAGCCCTTTTAGCCATGTGTCTTGCCTGCCATCTGCTCTATCCCATGTTCCCCCCTCTCTCCAGCCCACTGCCAGCCCCTGGGCCACGAAGGTGCCCCCCCAGCCCTCTGGCCTTTGCTCCCCCTGCCTCCCCTAGCCTCACCTGTGCCCTCCCACAGTGCCTGGGGCCTGGATGCTGTGGTCCCCCTGGTCCGACTGCCCTGTCTCCTGTGGAGGTGGAAACCAGGTCCGCAGCCGGGCCTGTGTGGCCCCGACCCCTGGCCATGTGGCCCCAGCCTGCCTGGGCCCCGACACCCAGACCCAGCGCTGTGGGCAGCAGCCTTGCTGGCGGCTGCTGGAGGCCTGCTCCTGGGGCCCGTGGGGGCCCTGCTCCCGCAGCTGCGGCCCGGGCCTGGCCTCCCGCCCTGGGTCCTGCCCCTGCCTGCTAGCTGAGGCAGACCCCACCTGCAACGGCACCTTCCTCCACCTGGACACCCGGGCCTGCTACCCAGGGCCCTGCCTGGGTGAGTGTGCACGGGAGGTGAAGCCCCTTCCCCTCTTTTCCTACGTTGGGAAATTCAGGGAATAGTGTATATTTTCCCAGCTCCCAGGAGATCCCCCAAAATATACCTATATCTCTCATCTGTGCCCCCTCTAACATTTTGCTGTTTCCTGTCCTCCTCCCACCATTTCTTCCTTTGGAGCCCTTGGCAGTTGGGAGGGAATCCAGCCAGCTGGGCCTTTCTGGGTCCCTCGCGCCCCTCCTCCTGCGCAGGGTCTTGGCAGGGCTGGGCTGAGCGGAGGGCAGGCAGTGGGGAGGCCCCAGCTGACGCCCCCCTCCTGTGCCTAGAGGAGTGCGTGTGGAGCAGCTGGAGCAGCTGGACGCGCTGCTCTTGCCAGGTGCTGGTGCAGCAGCGCTACCGACACCAGGGCCCAGCGCCTGGCGGGGCCGGGGCGGGCGCCCCCTGCACACGGCTGGATGGCCACTTCCGGCCTTGCCTCACCGGGAACTGCTCTGGTGAGGCGCCAGGAGCACAAAGCCAGGGTGCTGAGCAGGGCAGCAGCCTCCAAGGATCCCCCCTGGTACTCCCTGTTCCTCTCACAGCCAATATAGTACCCCCAGGACCTCAGAGCAGTTGCCCGCACCTGCACTGAGCTCTGCCCGGGCACCCAGCCACTCCCCTGACCCCCAGCTACTCTCTAGTCACACCCGCCTCCCTTCCCCCCACCATGATTTTCCCACTGCAGCTGCCGGCCCACGTGTGCCTTTGGCCCTTTGGCTGCCCTCCCGGACGTGTGTCCTGTCCACCTCCTGGTGCAGCCGCCCCCCTCTCTGCCTCTCTGTCTCCCAGCTGCCAGTCTCTGGAACAATGCCAGGCCCCTCGCTCCCACAGCCCCCTCCTCCAGGCAGCTTCTTGGCTTTCCAAGGCCCAACCATCTTGATCCTTCCCTGGTGGCACCCACAGGTGCTGAGTGGGTGCCAGATGGAGGGCACCCGTCTGTCCTGACATGGGCTGGTGGGGTAGTCTTGTATTCTATCCTTAAAGGGCCTCGATGAGACCATGTAGTATGTGCTCTAGGCCTCAGGGGTGGGGCATGTCTCTGGGCCATTCCCCTACCTGCCTGCCTTCCCCCCTAGAGGACAGCTGCACACCTCCCTTTGAGTTCCAGGCCTGTGGCTCCCCCTGCGCCGGGCTCTGTTCTACACACCTGAGCCGTGAGCTCTGCCAGGACTTGCCGCCCTGCCAGCCCGGCTGCTACTGCCCTGAGGTGAGGGCTAGGGGCTGGGGCGACTCCCAAGAGGAAGGGTCCGCTGTCCACACTCCCGCACCCGCTGCTGTGCGCGATGCCATGGTGACGCCACCCCCTTCACAGCCCTCGGGGTTCAGTGCCTCTTCCCAGCCCCAGTTCATTTGCCCGTCCATCCACTCAGCACCACACACACGCACCTGCCACGGGCCGGCAGGGGCTGGGCGTTGGGCGACAGAGTGATCACCTACCGCCTGCCTGCCTCTCCTTCCACACAGGGGCTGCTGGAGCAGGGTGGGGGCTGCATTCCCCCAGAGCAGTGTAACTGCTGGCACACCTCAGGAGAGGGAGCCAGGGTGACCCTGGCCCCTGGGGACCGCCTTCGCCTGGGGTGTAAGGAGTGGTGAGTGGTGGCGAAGGGGAGACAGAGGCTGGGCCAGGGAATGGGGCAGAGGGCCCCAAGATGCCAGGCCTTGCAGCCCCCTCCTCCGCCCCCATTTGACCCCCCCAAGCCCTGGGCTGGGTCCTCCCTCCCAGAGCCCACCCTGACTGCCCCCTCCACAGTGAATGCCGGCGCGGGGAGCTGCAGTGCACCAGCCAGGGCTGTCAAGGTAACCCTGACCTGGGGAGACAGGGGTCCCCGCCGGCCTGGACTGGGGGGGTTCTGGGACTCAGAACTTTCAGTGCTAAGACCAGGACCGTCCCAGGCAAACCAGGATGGTGGGTCACCCTCCTCTGCCCCCTCACCGCCCGCAGCCCTTCCTGTTTCTGATCCTTCCTGGTCATGACCCTGAGCCCCTCCTGCCTGTCCACTGGGCCTCTGGGTCAGGGGTCTTTGCAAAGGGCACCCACACGCCGTCCTTCTAGGTCTTCTGCCTCTGAGCAGCTGGTCCGAGTGGTCGCCCTGCGGGCCCTGCCTGCCCCCCAGCGCCCTGGCCGCTGCCTCCAGGACTGCCCTAGAGGGGCGCTGGCTCTGGGGCCCAGCCAGCCTCTCCCCGACCTCAGCGCCCCTGCTGGCTTCAGAGCAGCACCGCCACCGCCTCTGCCTGGACCCTGAGACAGGGAGGCCCTGGGCCGGGGACCCCCACCTCTGCACTGCACCCCTCAGCCAGCAGCGCCTCTGCCTGGACCCTGCAGCCTGTCCTGGTAATGGGAAGGGACAGAGCCCACAGGAAGGCAGGGCCTGCAGTGTGGGTGGGGCTGCTGCAGGGTTTGTTGCACCTGCCAGCCCCTGCTTGCCTCGGGGGCCTGTGGGATTTGAAGCTGGGGAGGGGTCCAAGTGCAGCTAGAAAGCGGAGGAAGGGAGCCAAGCGGGCCTCAGGGCAGCCTGAGTGTTTGGAGGGCAGAGCCCACGGCTCGCGGTGGAGGCAGGAGGTAGGGCCTCAGTACTGACTCTATTTTATCTCCCCAGACACATGCCAGTGGAGTCCTTGGGGGCCCTGGAGCCTCTGCCAGGTGCCCTGCGGTGGGGGGTACCGGCTGCGCTGGAGAGAGGCAGGGAGCCCCCCTGGAAGAGGCTGCCGGGGGCCGTGGGCTCAGACTGAGAGCTGCAACATGGGGTCCTGCCCAGGTAACTCCCATCCCTGCATCCAGAGGGGACCAGGACTGGAACATCTGGAGATGGCACCTGAGGGGGCTGTGGCCTCTGTCACAGGGGTGTGCAGTGGAAGGAAGGGGCTGTCCTGGAGGCCTAAGAGCGTCCCCAACACAGACTCCTCCTTCTGGTCCCCAGGGCAGAGCTGCGAGGCCCGGGACACCGTGGCCACCCTTGAATGTGCCAACCAGTGCCCTCGCAGCTGTGCTGACCTCTGGGACCGTGTTCAGTGTCTGCAGGGACCCTGCCGCCCAGGTAGCCAGCCTTCCCCACCACCTGGCCTGGGAGTTCTGGGGAAGCCCCCTGCTCCCAGAGAGTGTGATCTGGGGCAGGGGTGGGAGGAAGGGAGGTTCAGACTGCGGGGTCACGAACTACAGGGCAGGAGAGTGTCTCCTTGGGTCATGTTCATCAACCGACTCCAAGTCCTGTATAGAGTGCAGCTAAGTCAAGACTGCTGTGTCCGGGAGGGTACTCGCAGGTGGCTGTAAGGGTTGCTGGGGGTTGGGGGCACACGCTTCCTGTGCAGGGCAGTGGGTGATACTGTGGAGACCAGGCCTGAACTTGATCTGGTTGCCAGAGATCTGTCGCGTGATCCTCGCCCAAGTGCCGAACTTATTTGTCCTCCCACCCCAGGCTGCCGCTGTCCCCCCGGCCAGCTGGTGCAGGATGGGCGCTGTGTGCCCATCTCCTCTTGCCGCTGTGGCCTCCCCAGTGCCAATGCCTCATGGGAGCTGGCCCCCATGCAGGCGGTGCTGCTGGACTGCAAAAGCTGGTATGGCGGGCAGCGGCGGACCAGCAGGGTGGGATCTTTGGGAGGAGGTGGGGGCAGGTCAGGGTCTACGGCACCGCTGGGGAGTGAAGGCTCTGTTCACCCTGCCTCTGGGCTGGAGCCCTTTCTGCATATCCCTGTCCACAGCACCTGTGTCAATGGGTCCCTGGTGTGCCCACACCGAGAGTGTCCAGTCCTTGGGCCTTGGTCAGCGTGGAGCAGTTGCTCAGCTATCTGTGGTGGGGGCACCATGGAGCGACATCGGAGCTGCAAGGGAGGTCCTGGGGCGGCACCATGCCAGGCCCGGGACACAGAGCAGCAGCAGGAGTGTAACCTGCAGCCCTGCCCTGGTGAGCAGCCTGGGTGGCAGGTGCCTGCCTTCCCTGCCTGTCCCGGGCGGGTGGAGGTGGAGGTATGGGGAGGAGGCGGACCCGAGGCAGCCCCTTCCCTGGGACTGAAGATGCCAGGTCCCTTTCCCCTCATGATCTGTGTGCTCTCCACAGAGTGCCCCCCTGGCCAGGTGCTCGGCGCCTGTCCCACCTTGTGTCCGCGCCTCTGCTTGCATCTGCAGCCTGGTGCCGTCTGTGCACAGGAACCCTGCCAGCCTGGCTGCGGCTGCCCTGAAGGGCAGGTGGGTACAGGGAGCAGGCCGGCGGGGAGGGAAGAGACAGCGATCCAAGTGTCACTGAGCCTACCGTGTCTCAGCTGCTGCACAATGGCACGTGCGTGCCCCCAGCCGCCTGCCCCTGCACCCCGCACTCTCTGTCCTGGGCCCTCACCCTGAGCCTGGGAGAGCTGGCCGGAGAACTGCCCCCAGGGACGGTGCTCACCCGGAACTGCACCCGCTGGTGAGGGCTGGTGAGGGCCTGCAGGGTGGGGCGCGGGCGTGGAGGAAGGGCATGGAAGAGGAGGGTGGAGGAGAGGGCTGCTGAGAGTTGGGGTGGGGGGGCTGGGAGGCAGCTGAGCAGTGCTTCTGTCTTCCCAGTGTCTGCCGAAGTGGAGCCTTCAACTGTTCCCTCGAGAACTGTCAGGGTGAGATGTGGCTGTCGATGCCCTGCTGCCCTCCACAGCCAGGGCCGGGCCAGCCCCGAGGAGGGGAGGAGGGCCCTGTGCACGTCCTGGGCAAAGCTGCCTCCATCAGGAAGCCCCTTCCCTATCTGTCCACTCTGACCTCTCTGTCACCTGAGACCCGACATCCCCCTGCTCTGTGCTCCCTGGGCACTCCACACTGTGCCCTGCTCATGGGGGCGTCCATCAAGTATGCTGAGTGCTCCCTGAGCCAGGGCTGCGAGTGATGCCAGGAAGCAAAAGGGTCTTTCCCTGCCAAGGAGGAAACTGAGGTCTGGAGGGGTGAGCGGGAGCGAGGAGCCCGGCCTGGCAGTCCCCAGGCTGGTGCTGTGCTGCCTCTGTCTGATCAGGACCAAGGACCCACATGCCGTGTGCTCAGCTCCGCCATGCTGGGCTCTGTGCATTCAGACTCATGGGGCAAGGCCAGCCCTGGGCACTCCCGGCCTGGCTGGTGAGGGCAGGCCACCCACCAGACAGGTAGAGCAGGGCACAGTCTCTGGATCTCTGATAAGCAGGTAGCCCCCGCAGGCTGGGGCTTCACACAGCTAGTGTTTGGGAAGTTGGGTAAGAGCAAGAGGTGTGGCTGGAGGCTGCTGCTGACAGGGAAGGTGGGATGGATGGTCTTCCCTGGCAGAGTGCCCCCCTGGGGAAATGTGGCAGGAGGTGGCCCCCGGGGAGCTGGGGCCCTGCGAGCAGACGTGCCGGGAGATGAACACCACAGAGACGCGAAGCAACTGCAGTGCCACTCAGGCCTCGGGCTGCGTGTGCCAGCCTGGGCACTTCCGCAGCCAGGCAGGCCCCTGTGTCCCCGCAGACCACTGTGAGTGCTGGCACCTCGGGCGTCCCCACCTGGTGAGACACTGCGCCCATCTGCTGCCATCCACCCCTTCCTAACCCCAGGCCTCGCTACCTGCTGAATTTGTACCTGTGGCGGCTCAGCCGTCTCACTAGGGTGGTCTCTGGCCCCCAAGGCCCATCTCCCTCCTGCATCTCTTGTCGCCTGACTCCAGTCTAGGCCCATTGCCCCGGCTAGGCACCCCCAGCCTGGGTTCGGGAATCGGGACTATTATAGAAAAGCCTACGAGTGGGAGAGACCACGAGGAGGCTCTCCCCCCACTCTCCCTAGCCCGGATCCGAATGGCAGGAGGCCTGCGGGAGCTGCCGCTGCCTCGGTGGGAGGACGGTCTGCAGCCAGCACTGCCCCCTCCTCACCTGTGCTCAGGTACCCCCTGCAGCCCTGCTGCCCTCTCGGGGTGGCTCCGTGGGCTCCTCCTGCCATCGTCTGAGGCTGGGCTCAGGGCTTCTGGGCAGGCAATACTGGGCTCGGGACGTCAAGGCCATCTTCCTAAGTGGGCCAGGACTCACTGCCTCTGCAGGGCGAGGTGACGGTGCAGGAGCCAGGGAGCTGTTGTCCCACTTGCCACCGGGAGACTCCAGGTACGGAGGGACCCTGGGCACCTCCTGCCGAGCCTCTCCCTAGTCTGGACCCTTCTCCCCAACTGCCCCACACCTGGCCTTTTCAGCCCAGCACGTGCCTGCCTCCCCCAGGCCTGCCTGACATGGGGGTCAGAGGACTGAAGCACCTGGCCACCTTCACCCTAATATGCTCCCCCCAGACCCAGGCTCTGTCCCCCAGAGTCCCCCTCAGTCACGGCCTCCTCCTCTGCCCTGCCCCGACTCTGGCCCACAGAGGAGCAGTCAGCCTCCTGCCGGCACCTCACCGAGCTGCGCAACCTCACCAAGGGCCCCTGCTCCCTGGACCAGGTAGAAGTGAGCTACTGCAGTGGGCACTGCCCATCCAGCACCAACGTCATGCCGGAGGTGAGCAAGGGGGCGGCTGCATGGCCCAGGGAAGTCAGGTCGGTCAGCGCCCTGAGGGCCTGACATGGGCCTGGGACCTGGGCAAAGCCCAGAGGACGAGAGACACACGTTTGATTCTCATGGAGCTAACAGATGGCCAGAGCCTTTCGCCAAGGCGGTGGTCTGCTCCTGTTGGCTGGCCCTGAGGTCTCGCTGGATGTCCCCGCCCCTCCCAGGGAGGCCTCCTGCTGTGGCCCCACACAGCTCCCAGAGCATGCCCTGGGCCCACTGTGTCCTGGCAACAAGCCGGACACCAGTAAAGAGAGGCACAGAGGAGCTAAGTTAGACTCAGATTGGAACCCATCGCACAGCGAGTGAGCGCTCTCGCCGGATAGACTTTCCACAGACAAGGTGCATGGGCGGGTCCCAGAGGCTGACTCAGCCTTGATCAGGGGGCTGTGCTCTGTGCTTGCTCTCCCTGGACCCAGAAGCCTGCCCTGCTCCTTGCTGGGATCTTCTCAGGGGCTCTGTGCCCACCCTGACTCCACTCGCCCTGAGCCTGGAGAGCTGGAACCAAGCACCCTCCTCTTCCCTGGGTCTTCTCTCAGCCTCCTGTCCCCAGCCCCGCCTCACTGCCCCTCAACTCTGTGGCCATCCCTCCTGCCTCGGCCCACCTGGGTTCACTGGGCCTGGAAGACAAAGATGCCTTCCTGTCTGGTCCCCAAAGATGCTGCCCTCAACCCTCAGCCACTCGCCAACTCCCCTGGGCGCTCCCCGCACCTCCTAGGAGAGCTTTCTCAAATCACTTTTGGAAGGTTTTAAACATAGAATGAGGAAAGAAGGAGAGTAATTGAGAAATTTTTGGGGAGGGGGGAAACTGAGTGATAATGGCATAGAAATTGGAGGGAGATTTTTTTTCGCTGAATAACCTTTTGTAGTTTTTGAACTTGGTATTGTATGAATGTACTACCTATCTCAAAGTAAAATTATAAATGTAAGTACACACAAAATTAGATCAAATGCTGAGTGGGCCTTCTGTAGAGGTCCGCTGTAATCACAGGGCGAGTACAGTGTGCTGAGAAGTGAGAACTCACTTTGCACTCGGGATCAGAACTGTGCAGTTAGCGCTTCGTTCGTTGCAGTTTCCTATATAATTAGTCTCTCTAACTAGACTGGGGCGCGTCCTGGGGTGGAAGCTGCCTTTCCCGCTGCAGCCAGGATGCAGTGATGGGCACTTTAAAAGCATTCCTTTAGCCTGCAGAGTGTTGGATGTTCAGACGGGTGGGCGCTAGAGTGAGGGAGGCGGCCTTCTTGTGAAGGGGGCTTGGTGGTGACACTTCCCTCCCAGGCTCGGCCACCTGCTTGCCAAGGAGGGTTGGGATCTGGCCGTCCTCCCTCGTCCCTATCCCCCCTTGGATGGAAAGGCCAAGGGAAACTCCGTTTGGCCCAGTGCCGCCGCTCCCTCTCGCGCAGGAGCCGTACCTTCAGAGCCAGTGCGACTGCTGCAGCTACCGCCTGGACCCCGACGACCCGGTTCGGGTCCTGAACCTGCGCTGTCCGGGTGGCCGCACGGAGCCGGTGGTGCTGCCAGTCATCCACAGCTGCCAGTGCAGCGCCTGCCAGGGTGGGCGTGGGCGGGGCTCCGCGCGGGGCGGGCCGGGGCGGGGCCGGCGGCCGGGGGGAGGACACGATGGAAGGGTCCGAAGCCGCCAGGGTGGCGCGCACTGGGAGACGCTCTGGGCTTCCTCTTGGCAGCTCTTCCTTCCCGCTTCCGCTGCCCTCCCCGGCCTCCCTTGCTAGCCCATCTCCCCCTCGCTTGCCCTGTAGGAGGTGATTTCTCAAAGCGCTGACAGACTCTGCTGGAAGTGTCCACTGCTGTCCCTCTTGTGACCGTGGGGCTCAGCGGCACAGACCCTTCCCACATGCTCACCCACCCGCCCCTGACTGGGGACCCAGCCCCTGGCGTTCGCATGTCCTGAATAAAGTGACGTTGCCAGCAAGTCCGTGTGTGGAGTCTCCATCCTGGGGTCCAGCAGGGAAAGGGAGGAAGGGTGGGCCTGAGCCCTGACCTGGACGTGTACAAGGACCTTGTCTCCTGGGGACCTCTGTGCGTCTGCCATGGATTCCCCACGGCATTCACCACCACCGGCGAACTCGTACAAACCACTTCCCATATCTAAGCCTGTTTCCTCATCTGTGGCAGGACTATGTTGAACACAGTCTGAAGACCCCTCGTATTAGACATCTCTAGTGCCCCAGGCTCTATCTTTTGACCAGAGTGATTTCAGCTGCGTCTGTGGTGGAGAGACCTGCCTCCTGCCCCTGCTTTTTACAACAGCTTTATTGAGGTATAACTTACATACAATGAAATCCACCCGTTTTAAGTTTACAATTCAATGATTTTTATAGAAAATAAAGTTGCACAAACATCACCATGACCCACTTCTAGAATATTTCCATCATATCATGCCCATTTGCAATCAATCCCTCCCACTTTCAGCCCCAGGCAACCACTAAACTGCTATCTCAACAGATTTGCCTTTTCTGGACATTTCATGTAAATGTCTGGCTTTTTCAATTAGCATGATGATTTTGAGGTTCATCCAGATAGAGGCATGTATCAGTAGCTTGTTCCCTTTTATTGCTAAATAGTCATCTATGTGTATGGATATACCACACTTTATCCATTTACCAGTTGACGAACATTCAGATTGTTTTATTTTTTAGTGTATTATGAGTAAAGTTGTAACAAATATTCTTGTACAAGTCTTTGTGTGGACACATGCCTTCATCTCTCTTGGGTATATTGTAGCTAGGAGTGGAATTGCTAGAACATACAGTAAGTTGATGTTTAACTTTTTAAGAAAATGCCAAACTGTTTCCAAAGTGGCTATACCATTTTACATTCCCACCAGCGGTATACAAGCGTTCGGGTTTCTCCATGCTCTCTCCAACACTTGTTATTATCTGTCTTTTTTCCATAGCCATTCAGTATGTGTGAAGTGGTATCTCATTATGATTTTGATTTGCATTTCCTTAGTAACTAATGATGTTGAGCATTTTTTTTGCATATGCTCATTCGCTCATCGTATACCTTCTTCTCAAGCTTCTTTTGCTTTCTGCCTCATGGCTTTTCTGACACAGAGAGAGTCCACTTGGCCTTTACACAAGCCCGTCCAGAAGTACAAGTGTAGGGATAGGATGTAGTTAATGCCGCTGGGGGCAACCCTCAACTACCGGGGATGGGAGCTGCAGATAAATGTGCCAGCCTCCCATTCTGGAGACAGACTGTCGTATGGGCATTCTGTACAAGTCTCAGAAGTGGAATCAAGACCCCACTGCCCACAGCAGTGGTTTCTAAAGTGCACCCTTGTATCAGTTTCTCCTCTTCCCCGCTTTCTTCTCCTAGTCCCACAGCCTTGTTCTGGGCTCACTCTCAATTCTCTGTCTCTGGCTCCACTCCCAGATGGGGTGGGAAGCAGTCTAGATGCCTCTGCTCCAGGTGTAGTGGTGCTATATATGTACTGCCCATTGCTCCCTGGTATTCCTCAGATGCCCCGCAAATGACTGTCTCATCCAGCTAGAGTTACTGGCAAAGGGGAGAGGGCCCAAGGGAGAGATGAAAAGGAAAAAGGATATCTAGTTACAATAATAATTGTGGGACACAGGAAGAGGAACTCATGGGTGAGCACTGGGACCTGGAATTGTTTTAGGTGAGGCCGTAGTCGGGACCCTGTGGTGCCAAGTCAGTGGGACTCCTGAAAGGGGCCACCATGGCACTGTTAGCTGAAGAAATAACGAGATTCATAATTTGGAGAGGAGAGCTTTATTTCTCATAAAGGGTTGCAGCCTGTGTGTGGCCAATCTGGCAGGCCAGAAAGGCGATCCCCTGGCCAGAGGCCAGAAACACATCCACGGAGGCAGGGACAATGGGAACAGGAGAGCAGTCATATAATGGAAAATGGTTATTTGGGACCTATACAAAGGTGATAATCAAAATATTTAACAATCAGTTTGGCAATATATATTAATAAAATTTTTAAAATTTAATCCATATTTGCTTTGTTTTTTATTTAAAACTTTGAATTGCAACTCAAAACAGACATACACAAAAGTGCATAAAACTAAGTATACGATTTAGTGAATAATTGTGAAGCAAACATCTGGGTAACCAACATTTAGGTCTAGAAATAGAACACTTCTCACTCCAGAAGGCTTCCACGTGTCCCTTTCCAACAGCACCTGCTTCCCTCTCTCCTAAAGCTAATTTTATTAAGACCTTTATAATAACCTGTTCCTTACTTTTTACAATTTTACCTCTATGTACACATACTGAGATAGCCACAAAGGAGCTTTCTGAAGTGCTAGAAGTTGTCTATATCTGATCTGGATGGTGGCTACATGGTACATATATAAAAATACGTCAGGTTGTACACTTAAGATTTGTGCACTTTACTGTATATTATTTGTGCTATTATAATATTTTCTTTTTTCTTTTATCACCTTGCCTTTGTCAGGCAAGGACTATTATTATAGATATTACATCTATGCATTACAAATTAAACAATATGTTGTGATAATTATTACTTTATATAATTTTATGTCTTTTAAAGAAGAGGAGAGAAGAAAAGAGAGCAAGTACATGTTTATATTTGGTCTTTTTCTTAGTCTGCTCATGCTGCTATAACAAAATACCTGAAACTAGGTAATTTATAAATTGTAGAAATTGATCTATCGCTGTTTTGAAGGCTAGGAAATCTAAGATCAAAGTGCCAGCAGTTTCTGTGTCTGGCGAGGGCCTGGTCTCTGCTTCCAGGACAGCACCTTGGTGCTGCATGCTCACATGGCAGAAGGGCAACAGGGCAAAGTGGATTTCCTTTGTCCTTGCATAAGGGCACTAATTCCTTCATGAGAGTGGAGCCCTGATGGCTTAATTACCTCCTAAAGGCCTCTCTTCCTAATGTTATTGCATTTGGGATTAGGTTTCAACATAGAAACTTTGGAGGGTCACATACATTCCGACCACAGCATTCTGCCCTGGTTCCCCCTAAATTTGTGTAAGGACATGAATCCCATCATGAGAGCTGCACCTCCATGAACTCATCTAAACCTAATTACCTCCCAAAGACTCCATCTCCAAATACCACCACATTGGCGTACAACATATGAATTGAGAAGGGGGGACACAATTCAGTCCATAGCATCTCCTTTACCTGGCTAACTCCTACCTCTTGTTTTAATTCAGCTCAGGTACCACTTCCTCAGGAAATCCTTGACTAGCCACCCCAATATCCTCCCACCATTTCATTCTAAGGTGCCAAAGTGTGCTTCAATTAGTGTCTTGTGCTTACTTCTTTTGTTGTATTTGTCTCTTTATTTTGTAATTATCTATTTCTGGTCTGTTTCCCTAATAGGCTATGAGTTCCTTGAAGGCAAGGGCTCTGTCGCATTCAGTCGTACACTCCCCAAACCTAGAACAATTCCTGACCCATGGTAGGCAACCGATGATGCTTTTTGGTTTTTGTCTTTTTTTTTGAGACAGAGTCTCACTCTCTTGCCTGGGGCGAGTGCCGTGGCGTCAGCCTAGCTCACAGCAACCTCAAACTCCTGGGCTCGAGCAATCCTACTGTCTCAGCCTCCCGAGTAGCTGGGACTACAGGCATGCGCCACCATGCCCGGCTAATTTTTTCTATATATATATTTTTTAGCTGTCCAATTAATTTTCTTTCTATTTTTGGTAGAGACGGGGTCTCGCTCTTGCTCAGGCTGGTCTCGAACTCCTGAGCTCAGAACGATCCGCCCATCTCGGCCTCCCAGAGTGCTAGGATTACAGGCGTGAGCCACCGCGCCCGGCCTCCGATGATGCTTTTTGAATGAATGTAAGAAAAAGCATTGCCCTCTTTGATTAGATAAAACCTGGAACTTTGAAGGTTAACATTGGCCCTACGAATTCGAGGGAGCAGAATCCCATAGCCCAATTAGGGCGCTTTGCCCTAACTGCAGAGTGCAGGAGAACGCCTGGGGACGTTGCCTAGTAACCATGGCCGGACAGACAGGGAGCGACGCGGGGTCCAATCAGAACCCCGCATTCTGGGAGCCAATAGCCCCTTGGAGAGCCGCTTATCGAGGCCGGACTACATTTCCCGTCGTGCTCCGCCGCCTCGGGCTAGGCGGCTGCCGTAAAGCTGTTCTTTGCGTACGACGCTAGTCCCAACTCAGCGCCTCTCCCTGCTCTGTCAGCGCTGCCGTCCCCCGACGTGGTAGAGCGAAGTTCTTGGGCAGCGCTCTGTTCCCGCCAGGGCGCCCTCCCCCTTCGGGAGCCTGGGTCCCCAAGGTGGCGGCGGCGGCTGGACCGCAGGCCAGGCCGCGGGGGGAGGGGGCGGCCTGGAGGCAGTGGCGGGGTGAGCCGGGCCACTGAAAGCGGGGCCATGGAGCCCAGGGAGTCGGGGAAGGTAGGACTGGAAGGGCCCTGGGGCCGCCCATTCCCCTCCCGTGGATCCCCGATCCGGGCTCTGGCGAGGCGGGGCGGTTCGGGCGGAGGCCCCGCCGATGAGCCAGCGTTGCGGGGAAGGACCCGCCCGCCCGCTGCCTCTTTCTTCACACTTCGGCGGCCGCCTCTGGGAGGGTGGCAGAGGAGCGAACGCACCCGCTCTGCGTGTCGCGCATCCTCCCGGCTCCCCTCCCTCTCCGGGGCTGGCCAGCGCCTTCTGGCAAGTGGCCGCTCTGTGGATGCCAGATTGGGTAGCTCGCAAAGTGGAATGAAGCGAAAGTGCTTCCCGTTTCCCTTCACCACCGTTGGCGTTGTGAAGAGGCCAGCTTGTTTTAAGGCTTTGAGACTGGATAGGACGCTGGCGGGAGCCAAAGGGTAGTAGGAATCGAGAGAAGGGGTGGGGGCTTGGCCCTGCCTAGATCCTCCTTCCTAAAAAAGGACTGAAAAGAAAAAGAGGATTATCTGCTTCATGAAGTATCTGAGCATTGCTTAGAAGCATATTTCATAAATTTTGCTTCAGTCCTAAGGTGGGGAGAAAGTGCTTCTGGGTAGAGTTAAGTGGGTTTGACAGGATTGCTGGAGCTCCCAGGCAGTGCCAGCAAAGACCAGTGTGGTTGTAGGCACACTGGCTTGGAGGCAGTGTCAGCCTCTTAGGAATAACATCTTTCTGAGTATTCTTTGCTGCCAATTCTTGAAGATTGTTTCTTCTTTGGCGCAGAGAGAATTCTCTCAACAAATGTTTTTCAGTGCTTATTGAGTCCCTTCTTTAAAAAAAAAAGTCAGTAAACGTTTGTAATCTATGATTTGCATGGAGTGAGATGCTGGGTGTACAAGGATAAATAGGAAAGGACCACTTTCCTCAAGAAGCTGTCCTGCAGCTTTCACTTCAATACCTTGGACAAGCCTGGAAGGGTTGTCCCACAGCAAAGGGAGAAAGAATAATGAGGTAATTTTGATGCTGTACTTGTTCCAGGGAAGACTAGGAAAGATTCTGAATTACAAAAGAAGTTATTTATTGCTCGAGCATCTCTTCCATCCTCCCTTCCCTCCACAAGCTACAGTGGTGCATTTTCCAGACACAGCAACCTGCAGAGTACACAGTCCAAGACAGTAAAGCTCGACAGAACCTAAAGAAAGATTAAAGGTGAACTGCGTGCCAGCCTTATGTTAAGTACTATGGGGAATACAAAAAGGTAAAGGAAATGGCCCCTTACCCTTTGGTAATATCCCCAGATTAGTTAGATTGAACGTAAATTTGGATGAGGAGGAGTAAAATGTAAGGGGAATAAGGGTTATAAAATATTGGAATTAGTGATTTGAGGTTGATTTCCAAGATATTGTGTTCAGTTGTAGGCTTTCTTAGCTTTTAATGTGAGAAGAAAGATACAGTCATGTGCCACATAACTTCCGTCAACGAGGGATTGCATATGTTACTACAACGATGGTGGTCACATAAGAATATAATGGAGCTGAAAAATTCCTGTTGCCTAGTGATGTCTTCATGATCCTGACCATGTATAGGCGTAAGCAAATGTATGTGTTTATGTCTTACTTTTAAACGAAGTTTAAAAACAATTTTTTTTTTAAATAGAAAAAGCTTAATAAGGATGTAAAGAAAAAAATTTTGTATGGCTGTACAATGTGTTTGTGTTTTAAACTAAGTGTTATTACAAGAGTCAAAAAGTTTTAAAAATTACAAATTTATAAAGTAAAGTTATAGCATGTTAAGGTAAATTTACTGTTGAAGAAAGAAAATTATTTTTTTAATAAATTCAGTGTAGCCTCTAGTGCTGCCCATTTCCCCTCACCATCGTTGGCATTGTGAAGAGGCCAGCTTGTTTTAAGGCTTTGAGACTGGAAAGGATGCCAGCGGGAGCCAAAGGGTAGGAATGGAGAGGCGCCATGTGCAGCATTTGTGGTGTTGGTACAGTCTACAGCAGTGTCTTAGGCCTTGGCCCTCACTGACTCACACAGAGCAACTTCCAGTCCTGGAAGTTCCATTCGTGCTAAGTGCCCAATACAAGTGTACCATTTTTTGGTACTGTATTTTTACTCTACCTTTTCTATATGGAGTTGCTTAAATACTTACCATTATGTTACAGTGGCCTACAGTATCCAGTATAGTAACATGCTGTTCAGGTTTGTAGCCTAGGAACAATAGGCTATACGACCTCAGTTTGTGTGAGTTCACTCTTTGATGTTCACACAATGACAAAATTGCCTAAAGACGCATTTCTCAGAAGGTTTTCCTGTTAAGTGACACATGACTGTACAAACATTTTGGGAGGCAGAGGATAAATTTGATGTCCTTTTCAGGTCTAACCACTAACTGAAACCTCTAGGGACTGGAAATTTCACCTTTGATTGGAATCTTGATTGCAAGGTGTCTCAAAAAGGTGCCCACCCTTCCCAAGTATATCTGTTTTCTAACCTAGGAAATGAGAAAGTTACCCAAAATTAAAGTGATTACAGAATGAACTGGCAGTATAAGATGCACTGGGAACAAGTGATAGTGATGAAGGCCTGGGTGAAATAGCTGTGCTATTCTACAGCTCTGTTCTGAACATCGTTTTTTTTTTTTTCTTTTGGCTCAAAACTGGGAGACTAGGGGTCCTCTTGAGGTAGTGGCTTGGTCTATTACTAGAATCTTCCTTTGGCACTATTTTGTGATCTTTGTTAACGAAAGGCAACCTTGGGCCATTGGATTGAGTGTGGGATATCTTGCCTGTCATTAGCAGAATAATGGATAAAAGTCAGACTTTTCCCCATCACACTTTGTCTCATTACGCTCTTTTATTTTCTTCACAGCCCTCATCACTATACAGAATTCTCACATTTATTTATTTACTTATTTACTTGCATATTTGTCAACTTTACTCTCTGTTATAGCCCCAGCTAGAACAGTGCAGCAGTCCCTGGCATATAATAGGTTACATACACCAGGAAAGAATGGCTCATAAAATACCATTGCTACAGGAACTCTTTTGCTGCAAGGCATGGGCGCTTTGAAGAACACTGCAGCTGACACCTAATGTGCCCTCCTAGGAGACTGGGTAGTTGATGTTTCCAACAGGAGTCTATATGTATTTGTTTCTGTATGTATTTACTGCCTCAACATTTCTGTTTCCTAGCCCTCTCTGTCTTTCCCGTAGAAGTGATCACTGCCCTCTCATTTTTCTTTGAACACAACTCTATTACTGCACTTATATCATAGTGGTCTATTACTTCCAGATAGATTTTACTCTCAAAATCTCCTTTCATATCTTTAGATCACCATGTACCAAGCACTTAGAAGAAACACTTAAATAATAAATATATATTGAGTGAAAAAATGAATGAAGAGCTTATGAAATACTTTCCATATAGTATGTTGATGGGAAGAAGGTGGTGTTAGTGGAGGGGGTTTAAAATAAGCCAAACAGAATAGGTTTCCTGAGGGCCAGGCTCTGGGGGAATAGAAAGTCTTCCCTGCCCAAGGGAAGGAGAAATGCTTGGGCGATGATTAGGAAATCCCTTCTGAAAGAGATGGAATGCAAATTGGAACTTGATGAGTGGGCAGACTCTGAGTGGGTGGCGGGGGAGGGAATGGGCAGTCAGGTGATCTAAAGACCAGGTGTGTAAAGAGAGGAAAGGTGCAAGAGCTGTTTGACTGCAATGCTGCTGATCTGGCAGGAGGAGAGAGTCCAGGTGGGGTGATACAGAGAGCTGAGATTAGGAAGGTAGGTTGGATTCCGACTAGGGGGACTTCTTTAGCCTGAGAAGTCAGAGCCCTACCCTGTAAAGAGTGGGGACAGCTAAAATAGAACATCTGGAGATATTCTTTGCATTATACACAGAGAAGAAATTGCTCTTACTCAAGTAGATTTGTGTTTTCTTTACGTTGCAGTCACCTGGAATCAGAAGGCGCTTGCCATAATATTGCTTAGGAGAGGTACCAGGTGTTAGTGTAGTCACTCTTGCTGGGAAGATGCTTCGTTATGCAGACATTCAGTCTCAGCTGTACTCCTCACTGTGGAGCTAAAGTGATGGGTCCCTTGGCCTTCGTTATGCCCACCAGTACGTGCGAGGGGAAGGGTGGGTGTGAACAGGAAGCCCTGCTTGTCCTTAGTCACAGTGTTTTAACCTGCCCCTGTCTGAACAGGTTGCCCTGTAGTCCTGGTGTACAACTGGCATCCTGCATCTGCCTCCAGCATAATCTCGGGGTTCCCTTCCCCACTTCCCCACATTGGTATCCTTAGGCTCTATCTGTGTAGACCCCTTTCCTGTTTGACTGCTTTTGGTGGAGCCCCTCCTCCAATAGGTTTTGGAAATGTTAACATAATCACACTTTGCTTTGGAAGACACTCTAGAGCAAATAGTTTTTTAAAACATACACATTTGGCCATACAATTTCATTTTTATTTTTAAAACTATACATTCATACATATTCATAGACAAAAGACTAGAAGGTTATTCACCAAATGTAACAGTAATTCTTTTTCAATGAGGGGAATGTGGGTGATCTTAAAACATTTTTTTCTGTTTATTTTTATCGTCTAAATTTTCTTTTTTCACCATACTTTTTCAGCCAGTCAAGCAAACAGCACTGATCTATTTTCTAAATTTTCTGCAGTGAACACAAGAATTTTTCAAATTTATGATCATGACTGATATTATCTATATAGTTTTTTTTAAGAAGCACCTACTATTGAAGTTAAAATAGTTATTTCACCAGTTTTATTTTTATCTTTTTTCTTTAAAGATGTGTCAGTATATTTCACCTGTTTTAAATGGCGTGCAGCCATTTCCCAATATGTTATTTTTCTTTGGGGTGGAAAATTTATGTTTTATTGATAATTTTATTCATTTTTTTATTTTTTTGACTAGGTGATAAGTTTTCATGGTATAAAATTTAAAAAGATAAATTTATTTTCTGACTGTATTTCCTTTTCTGATTATTTCTTTTATAACTGTTTCATGGCTGCAATATCTTACCTCTCTGATGGTATTTCTTTAAGTTTTCTTCTCTATGCCTATTTCATTAGCACCCTCCCCCACCAATCTATTTTGCTTTCTATAGTCCCTGTTAGCGCCTTTCCTCAAATGTCTGGTAGTCTAGTCTGTTAACATTTAACAGTGGAAGACCTGAAAGCTGGGAGACTGACAGCTGTGAGCACGTGGAAGAGGGAGGGCTTATCAACTCAGAGCCTCTGCGTAGGGGAGCCTGGAGAGGCATTTCTTGGGAACGGCTTTCCCCCAATTCTTATTATTTCAGCCTGTCTGCCTTCACTCCCTAGCCAGAGGTTTTCTTTGTTGCCAGATCCTGAGCCTTTTGAGGATTTAGTGGTGTAAATTGGATCGTTTCTCAGCTTTGCCCACTTCTGGGTGAGGTTTCGATTTCCTTGATCTGCTCAGTTACTACTTTTTCATCTGCTTTTCAGTTTCCACAATTGTATTGCTTCTATCTACTTATTGTGCTCCCGATTGCAGTAGGTATTTTATTGGGTGGGGGGTGTCTTCTTTTAAATTCACAGGGATTATGCAAAATTAAATGGTACTTGTTTAATCTTCCATCTTGATCCAGAACTCTCCAGAACACTTTCTGAACTCCCGTACCCAAGAGAGCTTCTTCGTAAGCCACATGGGATGTAGGTCTCAGCCCCAAAGCTTTGCCTGTCTTGGTCATTGACTTTATCCATAGACACAGTTCTAAATTACCTTCAGCTATTTCTAGAAACCACACATCTTCCTGAGTGAAGATTTTCCATGCAAGAGGTTATAAAAGAACGTACCAGAAATTGTTGCTGAGCCTCGGCAGAGAAGTAACAGGTGTGTGGGAGGCATGCGAAGAGCATGCAGGGGAGGCTGTGAAATTCCTGAGTTAGCCTTCTTCAAGGCTCTGGTTGGTTCCAGCGTGTGGCACTTCCTACAAGAATGAGTCTGAATCTCAGTGACCTGCACCCAGGTGGTGAGAAAGAGATGGGGTGTGGGGCATGTATGTAAACTGACAGTCCCCCTAATCTGGTATATTCCCAGGGTAGGGCTGCCCTCAGGTGGTTGAGAACGCTGATGTGGAAGATAAATCTGAGCAAAAAGTTGCTACTTAGCTGTCATTTTTCCTTTTCAGGCTCCTGTGACGTTTGATGACATCACAGTATACTTGCTCCAGGAGGAATGGATGCTGCTGAGTCAGCAGCAGAAGGAGATCTGTGGTTCTGACAAGCTGGTGGCACCACTGGGTATGGATTCCTGTCTGCGTCCCCACCCCCATCAGTCTAGATCAGCACACCCAACCTTATCCGAGCCAGGACATACTGGAGAATTTTCTGGAATCCTATCATTTTTCTAGGCATGCTTATGCCACTATCTGCTCAATCCTATATTTAACTTAATTGCATGCAAATTCACATGCCACCCTATCTTTTTTCCTTTTAAATTGGTCAAGAGAAGTAGGACAGTCTGGCACAAGTCTGGCTAGACCTTGAGGTCTGTCTCCTGGGTGTCTCAGGATACCCCAGGGTGCCAGACGGGAAATGGCCTGTAGATTTGTGGACCGTAGGACATTGGAGGTAGGAAGTGGTGGTGGAAAGCACTTCAGGTTTGCAGTGTGGAAATCTGGCTTCAATCCCAGCTCTACCACTGGATACGTGAGTGCCCTTGGCCTTTTTAAGCCTTGATTTCCTTCTTGTCAGGGTAGTTTTAGAAATTTAGTGAGATAAAACAGTTTAAAACTTTGCATAAATGTAGGTATTTTTTATCTTTTCTATTTCCTGAATGTTCTTTTCTCTGCTTCTTTGGGTAGACTTTCTGCACCAAGGACAACGATGGTTGTATTTCAACATGTGTATGCACACATATGTACTGTTTGCTGATTTCAGTCGATAACTGTCTACCATGCTTTCCTTATTTCACCTTGATCCCTACCTAAGGCATGGTAGGAGCAACAATCTCAGCTTTTTGTGGGTAGAAGAATTGGAGCTGGCTTGAGTCATCTTCCTGTGCCTGCTAGGAAAGGTTTGGAAACCACTGATTCTTCTAAACCAGAAGTTGCAAAGTAGCAGCTCATGGGCCAGATTTGGCTCACAGACTAGAGTTTTGTTTTGCTTTTTTGTCTTCCACTGCTTTTGTTTGGCTTCTTAAAAATATTTAAGTGAGTTGCCAATATTTAACCATTGGGAGTTTTCACATAAAAATGTGGATTTCTGGCTTCTCTTGACAAACAGGGCCATGCGGCAGCCTTCTGGAGTTGAGTAGAGCCTGTCCCCTTTATGCAGGATGAAGTCCTCTAGGTTGTTGCAGCCCCCCAGGCCCAGCCTGGTTTCCTTAGTTATATTATTGGGCTGGCCCCTCCCACCATTTGGGCTTGTGAGCCTCTCTCTTAACCGTCATTTTCTTACCTTTTTAGCCTTGCTTGTACCTTTGTTTCTTTTCCCTAGCCCCCCCATTCTTTTAGGAGTCCCACGGATATCCAAGTTTCTAAACCACAGCACTAAACCATCGAGATTCCTGCTTTCTTCCTTGACCTGTTATCTTACCATGCCGAGAGGATGCCACAAACAGAGTCTCCTTAATGTTGGGACGTGGAGCCAGACAGTCATAGTGCTTTTCTCTGTTCCTGACTCAGGACCAACTGTTGCTAACCCTGAGCTGTTCTATCAGTTTGGGCAAGGACCAGAGCCATGGCTAGGCAATGTCCAGGACCAGAGGAGTCTCCTGGACCGTCACCCAGGTGAGTGTGGACCTGCACCAGAGGAGGGTGCTCAGCTGGAGAGGGAGCAGGTGCAAGGACCCCAGTCTCATCCTCTGTCCTCCCTGTTCTCTACCGACACACACAACGAATGCAGCCAGTTGTCACCTCATCTGAATATACACGCCTCTCCCAACATCCTTCTCCAACCTCTCGTCTCCCTTTATTTTATTTCTACCTGAGAGTTATGTTTATTTATATAAGTTCCATTAAAGCATGACGTTGTCTTATTTATCACCATGTTACCAGAGCCCAGAACAATGCCTGGCACACCGCAGTTGCACAGTAGATAATCAGTGAATGAATGAATAGCTGTCTGCTGAGTTCTAGGGATTTATCTTTTCCTTCCTCCTTTAATATGCTTCTCCTGTTCAGGGGTTGCCTTAGCTAGAGCCAGGCCATGTGGCATCTTGTCATTGTGTAAGATGACTGAATTAACCCCGCCCCAACTAAGGGAGAAGAGGGAAGTGGGGCATGAGATCCCGTACGAATTGAATCACGAAAGTTTGCTCTCCCTGATGATTTCCCTCAGGTGGAACACAAGGGGCTCTAGACTGCTTCGTGACTCTGTGAAGTATCATAGAGACTAATTTGTTTTGTTCCATTGCCCCTTGCTTGGCTCTTAATTTTAAGCCTGCTGACTCTTTATTAATGGCTTTGTACTCTTAGGGTATTACAGTGTCGTGTCTACACAATAGACCAGTCTTGGTCTATTAGCCTGGCTCACAAAATGTTGAGTTCTTGGCCACTGGGCATCTGCACTTACGTTGGTGCATAGAAAATGGTTCCAGGAGACTTAGAGTCATCTGAGTTGTGTTTCATCGTAGGAGTAAGTAAAGAAACTTCTCATTCAGCTTGAAGAAGAATCCTAATGAGGTCATAAAAATTCTTACCTCTTTGAAGAGTTGTGATGTATGAGAGGAATTAGACTTGAGTTTCTCTAGAGGGCTGGATCAGCTTCCAGTACTTTTGAGGTAGAAATGCTCAAAGACAGATTTCATCTTAAGGAAAACTGTCTAGGGACCAAAACTGTCTGCCCAGGAGTTAGGTAGTTCTGAAAATGCAGGTGCCTTTCTGTCAGGTCTACTACCTGAAGGGGATTCCTGCTGAGCAAGGAGTTGCGTTATGTGACTTAAATGACCTTTTTTAACCCTGTGTTCTATTACGTCAATGTTCTTATCCATAACGAAGTTTTGGCCCCTGAAGATAGTGCTGCTATCTTACATTTTCATAGATGAAATTGCAAAAATCTCATTCTGGCCACGTGTATCTGTTCTTTGAATTAAAAAAAAAAAAAAAGGGGAGGATTTGCTTAAAGCCCATCCCTTTGACTTTCTTCTGGATTAGGTGAGTCACGGCCTGTGGAGTTGGAGGGACTGGAATCCGAGAATTCAAGTGCAGGCCGGGTCGCTTTTGTCTGAGTGTGCACGTCTCACCTTTCATGTGTGAAGTGTCTGACAGCCCCATGAGTTGCGGTGGCTCTAACCATAGGATTGTACAGCAAATTCCATTTGTCTCTTTTCTCTGAAGGAAAAAACCAGATGGGCTACTTGGAAGAAATGGATGTGCAAGTTCCTGCCAGGGAGAGCAGACGATACCTCCCGCCTCAGAAGAAAGCCTGCCTTTCCCACTTCAGTACGGACAGCGGCAACATCGAGGGAGACTGGACAGGAAAAAACAAGAAACTCCTAAAGCCCCGGTCTATCCAGAAGTCGTGGTTTGCACAGTTTCCATGGTTGATCATGAACGAGGAACAGACGGCTCTGTTTTGCTTTGCTTGCCGGGAATACCCATCTGTCAGGGACAAACGGTCAAGGTTAATAGAAGGTTATACAGGACCATTCAAGGTGGAGACTCTCAAATACCATGCCAAGAGCAAAGCGCACCTGTTCTGTGTCAGTGCCTTGACAGCAAGGGACCCCGTTTGGGCAGCCCGTTTCCAGAGCATCAGAGACCCACCTGGAGATGGACTGGCCAGCCCAGAGCACCTCTTCACTGCAGATTATCCCATGTTCTACACCCCAGGGCCTCTGGGAGATTTTGGTAGCATGGCTGAGCTCCTGCCAACCTCAAGAGCTGAACTAGAGGACCCTGGGGGGAATGGAAAAATTCCTGCCTTGTATCTAGACTGTGTTTCAAATTTGAGGCAAAAAGAAATCACTGATGACATCAACAACTCTTCAGACATTAATGTTTTATGTAATGATGCTGTTGAATCCTGCAGTCAGGTAATACATTTGTGATTGCTGTATCTTACAGAGAAGGATTATGTACTGAGAATAACATATTGTGTAACAATGCTGGAAAAGAAGAACAATAGCAATACTCACTGTTATCATTATAATGTTATCATAAGCTAATATGCTTATAATGTACTAGGCATTGTTTTAAGTGCTTTACATGTATTATCTCATTTAATTCAGACAACAACTCTATTATTACCATCTCCTTTTTGCAAATAACAAAACATAATTAGTGCAACAAAGCATGCTAACTTCTGATATAAAGGGAACAATAATCTTCATTCAGAATCCAAAACAAAGACAGAACTCTGAGAAATAATCTACAGAACTCTAAGAAATAATCTACAGCCACAAAACAATGACAGTACTCTTAATCAGTATTTGTAAAATTTTAACTTTAACTTTGGAATCATGTAGGACTTTTAAACATTGCAAGTTTTTTTTTACACACGTTATTCAATGTAATGTTTCTCACGTTGCCATGAGGCTGAGAGAGCAAGTGTTATTAAACTCATCGTGTTGGGAGAAAACTGAGACCTGAGGAAGTGACATGTCCAGTGTCCAAGAGCTGTTGTGGTAAATGCTGGACTCTGCCAGCGCCCTTGACTGCCAGCCCGGTGCTGTCCCTCCACTGCCCATAGCACTGCCGGACCTGGGTGACTCTTGTGCTCACCTTAGGTTTATTTTGTAATTATCGAATTCATTGGAAAGTTGGCCTCTAAGGAAACTTTAATTGGAATTTGTGAGTAACTAGAACCTTCCCCATTTCTTACCTATGGCATACAAGTGGGATTTTACTATAAGTCATTTTTAATACCCACTCCAGGGGTCCTGTGGGGATGGCTCAGATGTTTCTCAAAGCTAACATCGTAAGGAATCTGCCTCAAGTTAGTAAGCTTAAATTTTTCCAGAATGCAGGAAAACAATGAAGCTCATTTCTCTTCATGTTCATATTCCTGATATTTTTTAGTATTAGAAGCTAATAAACAGGTCTAACCTTTTATAATTGGAATTCCTTTAGGAGTGAGGCATGTGTAAACCTATTCACTGACTATAAGCATCTTTAGTTCTTTTTGACCACTTCTTCCTTCCCATCCCACTGGGAAATCTTAGCAGGTGCTCCTAGAGGCAGACGATCACCTGTGTGGTCATGGATGAGCAGAAGGCACTGCTCTTAGGACTCTAAAGACAAGGTGCAGTCACAGGCTCTACTGAGATGCCTGTTTTTTTCCATAGGTTTTTATTTCCTCCTGGGAGATCTTAGGCTCTGAATGAGGCTCATTTGGTTTTTGCCTACTAATTCTGAGCCTCATGAATTTGATTCTGTGACATTCGTTGGATAAACTAATTCCTCAGAGTGCATCTGGGCTGCTGGGTGAGCTTCCCAGGAGGAATAGGTCTTAAGAAGACCCCGGAAGTGTCACACAGGCATCAGACTGAGGCATGCCGAGTGACTGCTGCTCTTTGTTGCAGGACCTTTCTGAAGAGGGGCTGTTGGAGGAGGTCCCTGTGGTGCTGGAGGAGCTGCCGGCGGTATTTGAGGATGTGGCGGTGTATTTCACCCGGGAGGAGTGGGGCATGCTAGACAAGCGGCAGAAGGAGCTATACAGAGACGTGATGTGCCTGAATTACGAGCTCTTGGCATCCCTGGGTAAAGACTCCTGGAGACTTTTGTTCGCCATGATCATTTGACTTGGGAAACCCACAGGGCAGCTGTGGCCGGTGGTTGTCATCCCGCTGCTGCCCTCTCCCTGTACGCAGTCAGGGAGGGGTGGTATCTTCTGTCCCTCAGAACCCTCCCTGCTTCGGGTTCCTGTGTCGTATCACCTCTTCATCCAACCACTTGTCCGTACATCCGTCTGTCCTCCACCAAATATTTATTGAGTACCTACTCTGTACTGGATAAACACAGATGAGCCAAGGTCTCTGCTTTCAAGGGCCTAGCAGATTTGTGGGAGAGGCAGACATTTTAATAAGAAACTATGAAATAATGCAATCTCCCATAACAGAGCTTCTGGAAGAGTACGCTGAGGGTACCGAAGAGGAGGGTATGGCAGGAGGGAGCAGGAAGGCTTTCTAGAGTAGGAAATACTTTCCTTTTTTTTTTTTTTTTTTGAGACAGAGTCTCACTATGTTGCCCCGGCTAGAGTGCCGTGGCATCAGCCTAGCTCACAGCAACCTCAAACTCCTGGGCTCAAGCGATCCTCCTGCCTCAGCCTCCCGAGTAGCTGGGACTACAGGCATGCGCCACCATACCCGGCTAATTTTTTCTATATATTTTTAGTTGTCCAATTAATTTCTTTCTATTTTTCGTAGAGACGGGGTCTTGCTCTTGCTCAGGCTGTTTTCGAACTCCTGAGCTCAAACAATCCTCCCGCCTCGGCCTCCCAGAGAGCTGGGATTACAGGCGTGAGCCACCACGCCTGGCTTAGAGTAGGAAATACTTTAACTGAGTTTGAAACCAGAGGAGGAAGGGCATCAAGACATGGCAGAGGGAGGGGACAATGTGAACACAGCTGTGGAGGCTAAAGGGCTCCGAGTGGATCTGCCCTTCTGTCTGTGCCGCTCAGGGCTAAGGGGCCTTCATCCTGCCCAGGTGCCTGCAAGGGGTGGCAGCCATCAATGTAGGAGTCACTGGGTTTGGACTTAGGAGGACCATGAGGGCTGTAGTGGTTACTGTTTCAGATAGTGTTCTCATCTCCTGCGTCTGTTTCTTTTTCTTGCCTTTGCCTCTTCCTGGCAGATACCCAAAGTTCTTATGTATTAATAGCATTAAGCTGGAAAGACAACTTTTCATCTTATAAAGCTTTTATTTATTTCTTCACTAACATACATTGTAACAGAAACCTTGCAGAACAGGCTGCTGCACATAACTTAGGAGTTCCAGGAGCAACCTGTGTCATAACTTCTGCAGAACAAGAAGAATATTTATGATTTAATTGATGTCATATCCCCATCTTTACACTGCCCTTTTGGATGCAGCTAAGATTTGGATTATCTTCTAAACATTCTTGACTTATATAGGTGTTTTCATCATTGTTCATAATTTTTAAACACCTCCCCAAACATTCAGAAATGACTTAATTATTTTGTAGTGCCAGAGGTTCTGAAATCATGCCCTAGGTCCAGAGTGTCCCTTCAAAGAGCGTCACTGTTCCTACTGTGCTGAAAAGCAGCGAGAATGAGGGGATGTTCATTTGTAAAAAATGCGCACCTACTTAGAAAATGTTGGGTTTTCCTTTAAAGTAACCAGCAGTAGCGACACATGCGCTCCGGGCCCCGCAGACAGCTGAGAAAGTAGCTGCAGTCAGTGTTGGCCTCGTGCTTCTCCCGCAATGCGCTTGTTCCCTCGGGTTTTGTGTTTTGACAGAGCATGATCTAAGCATTTTGTCATTTTTCTTTTTAATTTAAATAAATAAGGAAGTAGGGAAGTCTTAGCTAACTAGGCACGGTTCAGTCTTGGTTAAATCTTACTTGAATGCATAGAAAATATAATCAGAGGAAGGGGACTAATTTTGCTTGCCAGTCAGAGGCAGGAATCAGGAAGGCTTTATAGGGGGTGGGCGTGGCCTCTTCAGTTGTCCGTGTGTTTAAAACGGGTACAGGAGTCTAGAAAATGAATTATGTATGTGTGATTCCTTTTAGTTACTATCCTTTAACTATCCCCCAATTTAAACAATTTTTCATGTTTGAGATACAAAAGCATTTTAAAGAGCCTGGAGACTGTAACCATGGCCCAGCATAAATGATCTGTATGCTTAAAAGTGACCTTTTAAAAGGCATCAAGCCAATAATTGGAGTATAAAATAGCGTTGAAACACAGTGGAGAGTCTCCAGTTATTATTTTTACTTTGGCTGATTTTTTATTTTATCGCCCACACTCCCCCCCCCTCCGCTTGACAAATGCTTTAAGAGTTGAAAACTAAATATTTTGCATTATCTTTTAATTATATTTTGTAAGTAGAACTTCTCCTTGGAGTGAGCTCAATTTTTGAAAAAGAAAACCTCAGTCATAATTTTTGTGATCAAGAAAAGCCCTTTTCAAAAATCTTTTAACTATTTCTCAATGTTCTTTTGTGTTTTATCTTGAAACACTATGATCACCTTGTACTGGGTGTTATAGGAATCCTCTATGTTTTTCCTGTGGTAGTTTTTTTATTCGTATGTCTAGAAATAATCAGTGGCTTTTGCCATTGTTGGCAGAATCCAGTTCCTTGTGATTGTAGAGCCGAGGTCCCTGTTTCCTGCTGGCTGTCAACCAGGGAGCGGCTCGGCCCCTAGAAGCTGCTCTCAGGTCCTTTCCCCGGGGTCTCCTCCACCCTCAGGCAGCAGCAGTGTGTGGAATCATTTTGTGCTTTGAAGCTCTGACCTCGCAGTTTGCTGCCAGCCTGACAACACTCTCTGCTTTTAAAGGGCTCCTGTGAATAGGTCAGGTCCACTGGCTGACATCCCTTTACCATGCAACTGAACGTGATGACAGGGGCCACTCTCATCGTCAGCCTTTCTGACACATCCTGGGTGGGAGCGGCATGGTGGGTAGGTGCGTAGAGAGGTGCAAGAGAGGTTTTGCCTGGCATGTGATCTGATACCAGCTACCTGGAACTGTGATAGTTTAACACTGATTCTTCAGGTGTGTTTGTGGGTTCTGCAGACCCCTCAGCCACCAGGACCACTCACTTGCAGTTGCCTTGACATGGGTAAATGTCTTCTCTGGCAGTCTGTCCCATATAGGCTCCTTCATGGGAGCATCACACCAATAGATGGCGGTCTTGGGCACAGTCCCTTTAAGATGACTCCAGGCCTCTTCTCCTTCCCTGCATGGCCCTGTCTGGACCAGGGAAAACACTCACAGATCTTTGCTCTGACAAATCCTGGGAACGTAGGCCATGCCCAGCACAGCTTCTCAGGTGCCATCAGTCAGTGTCTGCCACGTTTAGTCTTTTCCAGGTCTGGATTCAACTCTAGGGATAGGTCAGGTTATGGAAAGAGAGCATCCTACCCTCCCCTGGTCACGGAGAGGGGCTCACAGTACACTTGGCAGCTCTTTTCCAGAAACATCCCTAATACCCAACTTCATGACCTCTTCCGTTTCAGCGCTTTGACTTCCTCTCGGTGGGTGAGGGCTGGGCTCATGGCAGCAGTTTTTCAGCCGTCCTCGTTCCAAGTTGCGCTTTGGTGGTCTAGCTTTGGAATGTGGGATGGTTGGCTCCTACTTTTTTGTGCTAAAACAGGCAGACGGAATCACACTGTAATATCCTGTTGCATATGTTTATTGCTATTTCTGATTTATTGAGTTTAGATACTATCTATTGATTCCTACTGTGGAAGATGGAGATATGGCCCTCTTACATCACCTGGGCCCCTTCTCTTCCCTCATTCCTCTCAGAACAGGTGTATCACACTTTTTTGGTTAAATCAATGTAAATTATTTGCCTAGTTATGATTGTGCATTATTTACTGCTAAGCAAGTATATTACGATATTTCCTTCATTGCAGGACGTTTTTCCCCTGGAATTGGAATTTTTTCTTTTTTCTTTTGCTAATTTTCTGTATTCTCACCAATTCTTCCCAAACTCTGCAGAGGAATTATAAAACTCCTCTGAGGAGTCTTTTACACATGGTCAAACATCTTGTGATCGCTCAGTTTCATTCTTTTCCTGGAGACATCCCTCGCTGGGCCTTCCCTTCCCCTGCTCTGTCTAACCAGGTCGCTCTTTAGGCCGGCTGCACACCTGTGCTTTAGTCTCACCCCCCCCATTTCCTGGGTCTGTCTCTTCTTCTTTCACGTTTTATATCTTCGTTTTGTCGGAGCACATCTTTTAATAGTTTCCTAAGAGGGTGCGGGGGGGACTTTATTTTTAGACTCTGTATATCTGAAAACATACCTTCGCAATTGATCGATAACTTGGTCAGGCATAGAATTCTAGGTTGGAAATAATTTTGCTCAGCATTTTGAAAGCATTGCTTTTTTAGGTTTTCTGGTGCTATTAAGAAGTCTAATGCCTTTTTATGCCTGAATCTTTGAACACGACTTTTTTTATCCACTCCAAAAGCAGTTTTTTTGTTTTTGTTTTTATTTTTTTGAGACAGGGTCTCACTCTATTGCCCTGGCTAGAGTGCAGTGATGTCATCAAAGCTCACTGCAACCTCAAACTCCTGGGGTCAAGAGATCCTCCTGCCTCAGCCTCCTGAGTACCTGGGACTAGAGGCATGTGCCACCATACCTGACTAATTTTTCTATTTTTTGTAGAGATAGGGTCTCACTCTTGCTTAGAGCAGCCACTCCAAAAGCTTTTAAAATCGATTCCAGTGTTCTCAAATTTTTAATGATATCCCTTGATGAGGGTGTTTTTTAATCTTTTGTTCTGGGTATCTGGTGCTTCCCTTCCATGTGGAAACTCATATTTTTCAGTTTGGGGAAATGTTCTTGTATTATTTCTTCTATGGTCTCTTCCTATGTATTTTCTCTTTTCTTTCTTCCATAAATTCCTATTAGTTAGATATTGGACTTCCTGGATTGAGCCCCTAGTTTTCTATGTGTTTGTTTGCTTCTTTCTTTCTCTCCTATTTTCTGCTTCTATCTTCTATACAACTAGTATCATGTACTACTTTCTTGGAGATTTCCTCAATTTTATTTTGCAACAATGCTGTTTATTTTTCATTCTATTGGGCTTTTTAAGTTTCTTAGCACTCTTGTTGCTCCTTTCTTGGGTGGCTGTCATGATTTTTCTCTCTGGTAGTATTAATTCTCATTGTTTTGAAGTTTTGTTTCGCTCCCTGCAATATTCTAGTTCCTCTAATCCTCTTTCCCACTTGTTTTGGGCTCCTGTTTCATGTTAGAGGCTTTGCTTAAATCATTACCTCTAGGTTCATTCCTCTGTAACATTAAAGCCTTAAAAAAACAATTGGAAGCTCTTTGCATGTCTGGGACACATCAAGGCATCAGTTTCATTTTTGGGTGACCAGCAGCAAATCTGGTGTCTCACTGAGGAACCCGCAAAAGCCAGTATCCACAGGTCTTTGAGGGGAGAGGGAGAGGCTACTCCGTTTCTCCAAAGAATACTCTCCCCGTCTCCTGCTTGGAGGGTATAACAAGCCCAGCCAGCATCCTTGGAACTGAGTGGTGCACCCCTCAGTCGTAGGTGCCGCACTCTCCTTCACCTTCCATTATACCCAGCACGCGGGCTCTGCAGCCTTCCTGGTAAGTGTTTTTGTAGACTCAGTCTCTGTTCTCCTCCCCGGTGAGGTGGTGGTGCTTCCTGGTTTCCTGGAATAGGCAAGAGGAGCTGGGCTCGAGCAAGTCTTCGTGCAGACTCTGAGCTCCCTGCTCCCCCCGATTCCTCACCTACCACTTGCTCCCACAGGTGCTACCGCCGGTTTCTGAATCTTTCTGGGATTCCGTGGTACAAACCATCTTGCTTCTCCATGTTCCCCCCACAGGCATTTGGTGTTCAGTTCTGTTAGTTCTTCTCTTTTACCTCCTTCCTTCTTCCAAAAATGTATTAGCATTTCTAGTCCAATGTTTCTGTTGTGCTCGTGCTTCTTTTTATTATTATTATTCCTTTGCTCTCATTTTAGAGATGTTTTAAGAAGGATGTATGTTCAATCTACCACACTTGAGCAATTTACTTATTTATATTTTTATTAGTAACAGGTACACAGACACACACATATACATATGTGTATAGTCAATATAAATATGTTCAACGGATCCAAAAGATGAATAGTGAAAAATGATCTCCCTTTGACTTTGTCCTTCAGTTCCTTCCCAGAGGCACTGACAGGTTGCTTGTGTGTCCTTCCAAAGAAAGTTTACACACACATTCACATAGACACATGCAAAGCATGTAAGTAGATAGTAATGGGTTGTATCTTAAATAAAGGAAGCAATTTCTTTGCATGCCCCTGGACAATATCCAAAGACACAAGTCTGTTTTTTGGTCGGAGTTCAGGTTCCATGGCAGGTGGTAGATACTTACAAGGGGCATGGCAAGTGCCCCATTAGGTAACCCATATGGTTGGCTGCCTGCTGTGGGTGGCACATTCTGCTTCCCATGTGGCTTTCATTTTCATCCCTGCCTTCTCTCTTCTTATGCTTTATCTCCTGTGCTTCTTCCTGTTTCCACCCTTCCCTCCCCCTGGATGCATCTTGCAAGCTTGTGGCCCCCATGGCTGGCCCCCGGGCTGAGGAAGCTATCCATCCTGGCCGAGGGGTACACCTTCTCCCGGCCTCCTCTTTCTCCCGGCCTCCTCTTCGGCACTCTGCTCAGGTGTGCTCTCAGCCTGCCCCTGGCTGACTAGCCTTTATCGAGGACAGAATCCAGAGGCATCCCTGTATATTTCAGGGGCCAGGTCTAGCTTGAGGCAGGCTACTTGACTTGATGGTGTATAGTAGTGATATCAGCAAGACTCTTCATCCCTGCAACAGGGCCTGTGGCTGCCAAACCAGACTTGATCTCCAAACTGGAACGGAGAGCTGCACCCTGGATCAAGGACCCGAACGGGCCGAAGTGGGGGAAGGGTCGTCCTCCAGGTGAGTCTAGGCCCACTGAGTTCTGAGGGCATGTGCAGGGCCCAGGTAGCTATGGCAAGTCATACATTACTTCAGCTATGCTCATCCCATACCTGTTGTGCCTCTGGTGTCGCGTGATCCCAGGGTAGCAGTGGGGACAGAGAGTGGGAGAAGAAACCTGCAAGAATTAGTAGCAACTGCCGGGGAGCCAGCCTGACTTTCACTGATAATGGGGAGGGATTTAAATAGGAGCCACTAATGATCTCTGGAAAGGTGGATCCTAGTCGTCTTTGCTTTGCATAAGGGGTACTTAATGAATTTGGGGGTATCTTAGCTGATAGAAGACTGCAGAGCTCTGGGCAGCAGAACCAAGCACAATTTCATTTTCTCCAAAGGGAAGAAGAAGATGGTGGTTGTCGGAGAGGTAGACACACAGGCCTCGGCTGTAGACTCTGCACTGCTTCCAGCTCCTTCTGTGGAGATGTGTACCTCCTACTGCGGCTCCAGCATCTGCGAGGTAGAAGTAGACGGGCCTAGGAAAATCAAGAGGACTTACAGACCCCGTTCAATTCAGAGGTCCTGGTTTGGGCAGTTCCCATGGTTAGTAATTGACCCAAAAGAGACCAAGCTCTTCTGCTCAGCTTGCAAAGAAAGACCTAATCTCCATGACAAATCATCTCGCTTAGTCAGAGGTTACACTGGGCCTTTTAAAGTGGAGACTTTAAAATACCATGAAGTCAGCAAAGCACACAGGCTCTGTGTCAACACTGTTGAAATCAAAGAAGACAACCCCCAGACTGCCCTGGTCCCAGAGATCTCCAGCGACCTCATGGCGAACATGGAGCACTTTTTCAATGCTGCCTACTCCATCGCGTACCACTCAAGGCCCCTGAATGACTTTGAGAAAATCCTGCAGCTCCTCCAAAGCACTGGGACCGTGATTTTAGGCAAGTACCGAAACCGCACCGCATGCACTCAGTTCATCAAGTACATCTCCGAGACTCTGAAGAAGCAGATCCTTGACGATGTCCGGAACTCCCCCTGTGTGAGCGTCTTGTTGGACAGCTCCACTGACGCCTCTGACCAAGCCTGCGTGGGGATTTATATCCGCTACTTGAAGCAGATGGAGGTGAAGGAGTCATACATCACCCTGGCCCCACTCTACAGCGAGACAGCGGACGGGTACTTTGAGACCATTGTTTCTGCCCTAGATGAGCTAGACATCCCTTTCCGGAAGCCTGGCTGGGTGGTGGGCCTGGGAACAGATGGATCAGCCATGCTGAGCTGCAGAGGAGGCCTTGTGGACAAGTTCCAGGAGGTTATCCCCCAGCTGCTGCCGGTCCACTGTGTGGCCCACCGGCTGCACCTGGCCGTGGTGGACGCGTGTGGGAACATCGATCTGGTGAGGAAGTGCGACCGGCACATCCGTACCGTCTTCAAGTTTTATCAGTCCTCAAACAAGAGGCTGAACGAGCTGCAGGAAGGTGCAGCTCCACTGGAGCAGGAAATCACCCGCCTGAAGGACTTGAACGCTGTCAGGTGGGTGGCCAGTAAGAGGCGCACACTGAACGCACTCCTCGTGAGCTGGCCGGCCCTCACTCGGCACCTCCAGAGCGTGGCAGAGGCTGGGGGCCAGGTTGGGCACAGGGCCAAGGGCCTCCTGAAGCTGATGAAGGCCTTCCACTTCATCAAGTTCTGCCACTTCCTTTTAGACTTCCTGAGCATCTACAGGCCCTTGTCTGAGGTGTGCCAGAAGGAGATCGTGCCGGTTACAGAGGTGAATGCCACGCTGGGCCGAGCCTACGTAGCACTGAAGACCCTCTGTCACCAGGCAGGGCCCAAAGAGGAAGAGTTCAATGCCAGCTTCAAGGATGGGCAGCTCCATGGCGTCTCCTTGGACAGACTGGAGCTGGCAGAACAGCGGTTCCAGGCAGACAGGGAGAGAACAGTCCTGACCGGGATTGAGTACCTCCAGCAGAGGTTTGACACAGACCGTCCCCCACAGCTCAAGAACATGGAGGTGTTTGACACCATGGCCTGGCCAAGTGGGCTTGAACTTGCCACTTTTGGGAATGATGATATTCTCACCCTTGCCAGGTATTTTGAGCTCGCTCTCCCTGTAGGATACAGTGAAGAAGCTCTGCTGGAGGAGTGGCTGGGCCTGAAAGCCAATGCCCAGAACCTCCCGTTCTCCATGCTGTGTAAAAATGCCTTGGCCCAGCACTACCACTTCCCCCTGTTGAGCAAGCTCATGGCTGTGGTGGTCTGTGTGCCCGTCTCCACCTCCTGCTGTGAGCGGGGGTTTAAGGCCATGAACCGCATCAGGACCGATGAGAGGACCAAGCTCTCCAATGAGGTGCTCAACATGCTCATGATGACAGCTGTGAATGGCGTGGCAGTCACAGAGTACGACCCCCAGCCCGCCATCCAGCACTGGTACCTGACCTCCTCAGGCCGACGTTTCAGCCACGTCTACGCCTGTGCCCAGGTGCCAGCCCGCTCCCATGAGAGTAAGTACACATCACATGGCAGAGTTCCTGGATGTGGGAAAACAAAGCAAGACAATCTTGTCTTCCCGGTCCCGTGCCGAGCCAGAGATCTCATCAAGTCCGCCAGCAAGATAGGCTTGGTCTGCAGTGCTTGTGGAGGTCCTGTAGCGTGCCCAGCCGTTTGGTCGGCCGGTGCGACCTCGATACCTGCCCTCCAGGAGCCTGTGACCCAGCTAGAGAGAAAAAACACATACACTCCAAGCAGCAGGGCATAGTACGGAGAGTGCAGACTTCTGGAGTTTGTCTGCCCAGGTTCAGCGCTGACTCTGCCCCTAACTCGCAGTGTGGCCTTGGGCAAGTCAGTCTCTGTGCTTTGGTTTTTCATCTGTCAGTGAGTTAATATACCTAAAGCACTCGGAACGATATGTGGCAAGTATAGCAAATGGCATTAGTTAAACATTAAGACCACCACTGGCAATAACTAGAAGGCTGGCCAGGCTGGGGCAGCGTCAGCACGTTCTAAGTGGGGCGGTGTGGACTCTGGGCTATGAAGGGATTTTCCAGAGAAAAGAGGTTAGCGCGGGTCAGCGAGGCTGTGGCGGAGGTAGCCCTGCAGGAGGGCCGGGCGTTCAGGCTGGAGTCGCAGAGCAGAAACAGCCTGGCTGGGTGGGAGGGCTTGGGTCAGGGACTCACTTGAGGGGAAGTTATATCAGAAGGGAGGGCAAGTTGCTGAAAGTCAGAAACAAGTTTTCTCTCTTTGAGTAGTCACTGAAAACCAAAGAAAACACACGAGGCTCTGGGGTTCTCCAGGCCATCCTTGTTCACTTGACAGGGGCAGAGCAGTGGTTTCTCTCTTTTGGCATCTTCTTCTGGCTGGTCTCCTTCCTGCTGCTTCCATGCCCATTTCTTTCCTCCAGGCCTGCAGTCGTCAGCAGTGGGGCTGGGTCTCAGGGCTGACAGAGGCTTCATAGGAAGCAGGGCGGCCCTGCAGCCACAGTTAGGCTGATGCGGTGAGGAAAAGAGACAGGGAGCGCCAAGAGGCGGGTGCGATGACTGCATCACCTGTGCCCTTGTTAAGTGCGTTGTTCCCGGCATCCAGCCCTGTGGGAAGAGGAAGGTGACGGCAGCTACGCCCTTGTGCAGAGTGTTCTCTCCATAGGGACAGTGAGACTTCTACAAACACTTTATATGATAACGCCCCCCTTCCCAGGCAGGGGCTCTCAGCCTTGACACTATTGATCCCGGGGCCGGGTATTTCTTGGTCAGAGTCCTCCTGGGCATCGTAGGAACTTTAGCAGCATCCCTGGCCTCTACCCATTAGATACCTGCTGGATGCCAGTAGTCCCTCCCCCTTTGTGACAATCAAAAACATCTCCAGACATGGCCCCCAGGGCAGACATTTGGCCCCTGGGGGGCAAAATCTCCCCGGTTGAGATCTGCTGTCCTAGGGTGAAAGAACAGCAGAGTAGGAACACATAGGGGCTTGAAGAGCAATCCCAGCCCCATCTTCAGTCTGTTCTGCCAGGTTGTCGTCACTGAGCAGCCCTTGGGGCGAAGCTGGATGTGGAAAGGGCCATGATGGAAGGGGCCATCGTATGCTCGGTCTAATTGCCATTTTCCTTCCTCCCTCACAGGTGCGGGGCTCAGGAAGGAGGAGCTGGGCACCCTCTATGTGGAGGGGTCTGGGACCCAGGAGCCACCCATGCTCCCCTCCAGGGAGGCGGTGGAGGTTTGGAAGGACTGCATCCCAGAGCCTTCCGGGAGACTCCTGCACCCCAGCACCAGCCGGGGGGCCGCTGGCATGTCCTGAGGGAGAGGGATCCTTGCCTTGGAGATGCCCCTGTGGTCATGGGGACAGCTGTCTACAGATGCTAGGCTGCTCTAGAGTCTTCCTTTCGTGGGGATGCTCTCTAAGCACCAAAAGTGGGCAGTGACAAGGTAGTCCAAGGTCACATCCCAGAGAGGCAAGGGAGGGGCACAGCCCATTTCCTGAGGCCCCTCCAAGCACAGCAATGCCTCAGCACATAAATGTGCTAAAAGGTTCTTATCTCAAGTTCATTTTTAAGGTGCTCCGGGAAATAATCCCATCATGAAAGATTTCACCCCCATTCTGGTGGCAAGAGGACTTTTCTGAAGTGGGAGAGACTACTGAGGTAGGGGCTGAAAGCAGCACCCGGCCCTCTGGACAGCCCTGGGCAACATTCCAGGGAGGCTGCCTGCAGCCTTAGTGGCAAGGGGAAAGGCTGCTTTGTTAGGGGGAGAGGACAGCCCTGTTCTAGGGACAGCTGGCCTGGCTGCAAGAGCTCCCAGGAGTCATTGTTCTGGGGCCTCTCACCCTGGCTCCTGTAGCCCAGGTGGGGAACTTGCATCAGAGAATTCCTCTACCTCCTCCCAGGGCTTCCTTTAGGACAAAACAAACACAAAGCCTTTGCAGAGAGCACTCAGGAGAGCTTCAGTCCCCACAGCTCCTGGACGGGGCAGCCAGTGCCCTCCGTGCGGAGCCAGGTGCTTCCCATGCTGGAGCACGGTCTGACCCATGATCCTCAGGAGTAGACGGGCCCACGTTGGAGTTGGGAGGCTTGGGTTGCAGCCCCAGTTCTGCAGCAGGCAGTGGGTTGACTGTGATTAATCCCTTCCTCTTTTCTGTGCCTCAGTTTCCCTCTCCATGGAGTGGCAGCAGAGAATCCAAGTGCCTGCTGACTCCCCGTCTGCCATAGGATTAGTGAATGAGAGAGCCTCGAGCTCCTTGAAAGAAAGACCTCCGGCCTGCACAGTGTGGACTTAGCTGCCTTCAGCCCCTGTCCTCGTCCTTAGTGGGACAGGTATGCATTTGCCTCCAAAGCCCTTATTGTGGTAAGAGGCGCTCTCTAGATGTACCATCTGCGTGACAGTCTAGTCCACTCTTCTCCAAGTGGCGCCGGGGCCTCTGCATTGGAATCGTTAGTGCTCCACCCAGGTGTGCCGAATCAGATCCCGGCACTGGGCTCAGTGACTGGGGGTTTCTAACAAGCTCCCCCAGGAGCCATGGGCACACTCTAGCCTAAGAACCAGTGCCCTAGGCACTGAAGGGCGTCTGGAACTACTGCGTTCCCAGTCCCTGTCGCCCCTCTTCCTGTTCAGCCTAAAGTGAAGCACTTTTCCTTCCAGGGGTCGCTCAGGAAGCTGCTTCCTGGGATGGGGATGATTGTGTCTAGGTTCCTCCACCCTTAACCACGGGTGGGAAATGAGTTATGTGAGCGGGAAGGGCTTCTCTGCCCCTGCCTCACGCTTGTTTTAAATAGACAGCAAGGAGCCATCCCAACCTACCTGGCTGCTGGTCTCCAGGCGGGTCCCTGCCCTGCGCTGCAAGCCCGTGTGATCAGGCCCCTTAACCAGCAGTCTTCCCCTTCCCATTCCCAGAAGGTGCTGGAAGCCCCTGGGACGCTGACATCCAAGCACGTCCCCGTTATTGCAGATGCCCTGGTTCCCGACATTCCCGACATCCCCTTCCCATCCCCCCACCCTTCGTACTTAGCCTTAGCACCATTGCCCGCCTGTTTTTCTCAGCTCTAGTCAGGAATTCCTTTCTCACTCCCTGCCTTTCAAGTGTGGAAATATCCCCCAGCCGGAAGGGTCTGGGGGTCGGAAGGGCACCACTTCCTGTGGAGCTGGAGCTCTGGGAGGTGTTACTGTCTGCATGGCCTCAAACTCGGGAATTTGCCCCAGGTCAGGTGCGGTGGGCGTGGATGAGTGGAATGGGATAGAGAAAGGCCTTTTAAAGTGGGGGCTATAGCCTCTCCTCCCGGAGGGATTCCAAATTGAGGTGATGTTCCGGCAAGCACCCTTCCCTTGGTGTGGCCTCTTCGTCCTTTGAGAACCCCTTGGAGCAGGAGGCCAGTGCTGTGGGCGACCCTGTCGCTCCCTGCAGGAGCAGTTCTGGAGCTGAGGTGGGAGCCAGGGACGTGCCCTCCTGTCTCCACATCAGCATGCTCTGAGGACCCACCCCACGCCTTCCTCAGGTTGTGGAGAAGTGAGTCCCCTTGGAGCAGGGTGACTGAAAATGCTATTTATTGTAGGTGTCTGCCCTACCCAGTTTCTCGAGGGGCCTGGGCCTGCTCCAGTTCCCCTTTGTCCGCTAAAGGTAAAGAAGGAAGACAACTGACGTTTTTGTTCAGGACCCCAGGGTGGAAACATGGTGAGCCCCTTTACCAGAGCCCCGCTGCCCAGGCTGGCTTCTGCTTTGTTTAGACAGAGGCTGGCTGTGTTTTAGACCCTTGTTGGGGAGGTTTCCTGTTTTTGCCCCACAAGAAGACAAGTCACAGGGCACTGGGAGTAGAAGGAGCAAGCGCCCTACCCTGGCCAGAGTCCTGGCTATTGTACCCCCTGCCCTGCGCCTGTAATCTTGCTGGCATCTCCATGTGCACGTCCTGGCATCACTCCCACCCTTTCCCTGATGACTGATGCCCACTGGGTCTGACATTCCAAGTAACCAGCATATAACTGATAGTTTGATTCCAATAGCCATAGAGACTCTGGGTGGGAGTGCGGGATCTCAGCTGCCTGTCCTGGCCAGGTACCTTAGAGAGTGTGACCATGCTCCAGACCTTTGCTTCTTTCTTCTGCAAAGGGGGACTTCCTAGGGTGCTAAGTACTTATCAGGACAGTGTGGTGGGGGCCAGTTCCCTCATGTAGGTGTCTGCTTAGCCAAGAACACCAAGGGCGACTGGCCCAGGGACGTCCTTCCTCCTCTGGTTTTAAAGATGAACAAACAAGGTTTAAAAAACCATGTTTGATTCCAACCTTTTGCTATCTGAATAAAGCTGAGTTTATTTCAACAAATGTGTCTGTCCTGTATATCCCTAAGCAAGACCCAGGAGGTTGGAGCTGATCAAAGCTAACTAGATCTTCCCTTTTTCAAGAGGAGATAAGACCAAGAACAGGGATGGGCAGAGGAAATATGCGTGTTTCACCTTTGTTTTTGTCTTTTGGTTTCTTTCCTCTGTGATCCTTAAAAGTGAGCTAAATTTGTTTTGCCAGTGAGAGTTAGGAGAAGGTAAGATTGTTTGGTGAGAGTTGTAATTAACTACTTGGCTGCCTTCCTTTTTTTTGTTTTTTTGAAACAGGGTCTTGCTGTGTTGCCCAGGCTGGAGTGCAGTGGCGTCATCATAGCTCACTGCAATCTCGAACTCCTGGGCTCAAGCAATCCTCCTGCCTCAGCCTCCTGAATAGCTAGGACTATAGGTACGTGCCACCACACTCAGCTAATTTTTAAATTTTTCTGTAGAGATAGGGGTCTCTCTATGTTGCCCAGGCTGGTCTCAAACTCCTGGCCTCAAGCAATCCTCCTGCCTCAGCCTCCCAAAGTGCTGGGATTACAGGCGTGAGCCACCACACCCGGCCCTTACTTTTATTTAGCACTTCACAGTTTACAAAATGCCTACACTTAACATTATCTCATTTGGTTTACTGGGAATAAAAAAGCCAGACTTTCAGGGAAAAAACATGTATTTCCACCTGTCACTCCACAGAGCTCCTTAAGGCCCAGCTTTTAGGATCCCTTCTGGAGCCAGGTCAGTGAGCCCAATGCCTCCACATCCTTGGGGTGGCCTCGCTCCGACAGGCCCACAGCAAATTGGCAGAGACTCGGGGTACAGCTGGATCTCTTTGGTTGAGGAGACTCAGTCTTATTTGAATGTGTGTGTTTTCTTAAAAAGACATGAAAACAGTGCACTGAATCAGGGGCATAGGTAGCATTGCTTTAGGTTTAGGACTCGGAAGTCAGTACAATCAGAACTCTCTGAACTGGCTTCCATCCAGCAAAGACCTGCCCCCGACCTGCAGTGGGGGTGGAGGCAGAGTCTCCTCGACCGCCTTCCTGGGGTTGCCTTGCAGCAGATGGATTTCACTGCAGGACACATGATGCTGGCAGCCTCCACTCTCAGGTTGGGTGCTGCTTTTTCCTAGCAGGGTAAACATTTAGGGAGGCAGCTCCTGGTGTAGCCTCTTCCATCACTCTGGTTGGAGATGAAAGGAGAGAAGTAGGCCGGGTGCAGTGGCTCAGGCCTCTAATCCTAGCACTCTGGGAGGCCAAGGCGGGAGAATTGTTTGAGCTCAGGAGTTCGAGACCTGCCCGAGCAAGAGCAAGACCCCGTCTCTACTAAAAATAGGAAGAAATTGGCCAAACAACTAAAAATAGAAAAAATTAGCTGGGCATGGTGGTGTGCACCTGTAGTCCCAGCTACCCAGGAGGCTGAGGCAGGAGGATCGGGCGCCCACATGATCAGGTCACGGTCCAAGGAACAGCCGGAGCTTGTGGGCCCAGATGAGGCTTCAGTGGTTGGAGTAGGAGCCAGTTCATCGCTTTGATTCCTTTATGGACCTCGGACTCTTACAAAGGTGCCAGATAGATGACACTAGCAATCAAATGCAAATTAGGACAGAAACGAAACATCGGACCATTAAAGGAAAGAGAGTAGAAGCTACAGGCACCTAAAATGAGCTGGCTGTTTAGATTGAGCACTGCCTTCGTTCTAGCCAAAGCTGTGGCAAAGAAGGAGATCTATTTCACTATACAGTTGTCATTTTATACAGAAAATGATTTTTTCTTAACAATATCTGGGGCAGTAGATCTTTTTTGAGCTTACAGAGAGATGAACTGTAGTGATTTTTTGAAAGACTGTGTGGACCATCCTGTTTTACAGTGGCCCATGGATGCTGAGCACACCCTTGTCCGGAGCCACTGTTCTCAACAGTGCACACTCGATGAGAATCCTAACCATCCTTTACAATCCAGCTAAAATCTCACCTCCTCCAGGTAGCCTTCCCTGATTTCTCCATCCTCTCAATTCTCATAATGAGTGTTAACTATTCTGATCACAAGGTTCTTAGGCTAGTCTGGCCAGCGTTATGGTTTTACTAGAATGTGTCACTCCTCACCTAACTTAACTCCTAGAAGGCTAGGGTGGTATTTTATACCTGACATCTTTGTGTATCTCCCTCCTTCAACTTGCATGAATATTGCAAGGATGGGTAAAGAGGTCTCAACTAGAGAGCAGAGAAAGGCTGATATGACCAGTTCCTGCTTTGGAAAAACAGCTATGAGCACACATGGCTGGCAGGGGTCGGTGCAAGGACAGGCACATTTTCCTTTGGCATCACGTGAAGATTACACCAAGTCCCAAGTCACGAAACCACTGAAGCCAAGAATATATGCGGCAGGCTGCTTGGGGCAGCACCTGCTGCTAGAGGTGCCTCCTGGAGCCACTGATCCCTACAGAAGAAGGGATCTCCACAGAAAATAGAAATTATCAATCTCCACGGAAGAAGGGATATGTGAGATCAAAGCCCAAGGGGCCAGCACGGGGGCTCACACCTGTAATCCCAGCATTTTGGGAGGCAGAGGTGGGAGTATCACTTGAAGCCAGGGGTTCAAGTCCAGCCATGGGCAACCTGGCAAAACCCTCATCTCTGCGAAAGTTTTTTTTTTTTTAAATTAGGCGGGCATGTTGGTGCACGCCTGTAGTACTCCTGTACTCAGGAGGCTGAAGCAGGAGGGTCGCTTGAGCCCAGGAGTTGAGGCTGCAGAAAGCCGTCATCCTGCCACTGCACTCCAGCCTGGGTAACAGAGTGAGACCAACTCTTTTTTTTTTTTTTTTAAGTCCGAGGAGGAAACCAGGCTCTGAGGTCTCTTCCAGCCCTGATGGAAGAAACTATCCTGCTTTATTACACTAGGTGTTTTCTACGTGCTTATTTCACTTAATCCTGCAGCAACCTTTTAAGCATCTCAAATATATATATATATATTTGAGACAGAGTCTCACTCTGTTGTCCCGGCTAGAGTGCCGTGGCGTCAGCCTAGCTCACACCAAACTCAAACTCCCGGGCTCAAGCGATCCTTCTGCCTCAGCCTCCCGAGTTGCTGGGACTACAGGCACACGCCACCATGCCCGACTAATTTTTTCTATATATTTTTAGTTGGCCAGATAATTTCTTTCTATTTTTTTAGTAGAGACGGGGTCTCGCTCTTGCTCAGGCTGGTCTCGAACTCCTGAGCTCAAGCAATCCTCCCGTCTCGGCCTCCCGTCTCGGCCTCCCAGAGTGCTAGGATTACAGGCGTGAGCCACCGCGCCCGGCCTGCATTTTATATTTCAGCAAACTGCAGCTATTTATGCAAGGAGTCAGGGATCTAATCCCAAAGCCCCTGCGGATGTGCTATAGATTGATGCCTGGGGTAGGGAGCGGACCTTCCTAGGGGCCCCTGAGTGACAGTGCGGCCGCCCGTTCAGGAGACGCGCGTGCGCGGATCGCCCGGAGCGAGCGCATCGGCGTCGCGCGTCCTGTTGCGCATGCTCGGATCCCGCTGCCCGGCCGGGGATCGGCGTACCTGGCGCGCCTGCAGCTCAGCCCCGCATCGCACCCGGGCATCCCGCGCCCGGCCATGACAGCGCACTCCTTCGCCCTCCCGGTCATCATCTTCACCACGTTCTGGGGCCTCATCGGCATCGCCGGGCCCTGGTTCGTGCCGAAGGGACCCAACCGCGGGTAAGGAAAGTGCGCAGGCCCTGCCGACCCCTCCCCGGCCCCCTGGCCGGGCTCGCCCCTCCGCCCTGGGGCGGCGGCTTCATGCCCTGCAGCGAGCGCCCGCACCCAGGAGGCCAGGCGTCGCGACGCCTGCTCCGAGGTCTCTGCACCTGGGCGGCGTTTAGCCAGGTAACAGGCAGGAGGTTGGGGTGAAAGCGGCAAATACAGAGGTGAAGGGTAAAGTGACATTGGAGATGGTTAAGCGTCACCCGTCCCGCAGCCAGTAAAGGGAACGGATGGGCACTGATGCGGTCTCTCCACTCCTTGGTAGCTGTGTGATTGGAGCAAATGTCAAGCCTCAGTTTCTTCTTCTGTAAAATGGGGATGATGACGACCCTGCCTTAGAAGGCTGCTGTGAGGACTACCCGAGGTAGTGCATTTAAAACACTTACCAATGCATGGCACTTTGTATGTATTGGGTAATTTTAGCTGGTATTATTTTTGGAAGGTTCCCTAGCAGATGTCTGCATGTTCACCAGCTTCTGCTGCATATTGTCTTGAGTTGTAAAGAGTCTCTTCCCTTGACTACAAGTTCCTCAAGGTCGGAGATTGTCTTACTCTCCACGGTCTACCCAGTGCCCAGCCAGGACTGGCCCAAGCTGCTTAGTAATGTTGAAAGAGGGATCAAGTGCTATTTTCTCCAGCACCAACTTGAAGTGCTTTAGATGAGAGGTCATAGGCCCTGGTTTGGAGTAGGTTTGGCTTTGCCTGGAGGCTGCTTGGACATATGGGTATTGCATTGTTCTTTTTTTTTTTTTATTTTTTTGAGACAGAGTCTCACTCTCTTGCCTGGGGTGAGTGCTGTGGCGTCAGCCTAGCTCACAGCAACCTCAAACTCCTGGGCTC